>CADCXT010006088.1:0-15204 GCA_902806775.1 Microtus agrestis | reverse complement strand
ATGAGACTGTCTTGAATAAAAAGGCAGACCCACTGAAGCAGATTGGTGGTTATTATAGTATCTAGAAATCGAAATACAGGAGTGACTGCTGAAAGATGAGGAGGTATGTTTGTTCTTCATTTTCTATTTAAGATGTGGGTAATGTTCTGGATTATGATAACTGTTACAGTGCTTTAAAATTTTAAATTGGGTTTAAATTTAACCCAATTTTGGTACTTAGCATTTTAAGACCACTTTATTGGATAACTGGTCGACCCGCTTCTAGTTGAGTGAAAAGAAAGAGTGCACAGACAGCCAACTGGTCGCCCTGTCAGGTTGAGGCATATGTATGATAAAAATATATATATAAAAAAATGAGACTGCAACTGCAGTCATAAGCAGTGTTAAAAAAAAGAAAGAAAGAAAAAAAGAAAAAAATGAGACTGCATCCTAAGAAAGTAGACTGGGGAAAGTTAATTCAGAATCAATTTGTAGGTGTGTGTGTGTGTGTGTGTGTGTGTGTGTGTGTGTGTGTGCTCTATCTAGGAGAAGCACCACAGCAGTTGCATACTGATTGAGAAATTTGATTTTTAGGAAAAGATTTTTCATATCTGTGCGTGGTCTCTCCATAGCCATTCATCTTTCCTTAAACTTGAGGATAGGAATGAATGATCACTCCCTCCCTCACTCTTCACGGGAATGAGTGTCTGCTCTTGCTTTGAGGGCTCCCCTGGGTGAACCCCAGTTCTCACCATCTCCAGCCCAACCTGTCACATGCTGCCCACATATTTGCAAACTTGGGATATATTCTGCTGAAGTTTTGGGATAATGAATTTCATCAACTATGGGACTAAATTTGTTCTGAGAGGACACACTCACTCACAATCTCTCCTCATTACACCCACATAGTGTAACAACTTTTTGGTTCCTCCATAATGTGCTTATTTCTGTCAGGGAACTGAAAACAATCCAGGAAGCCAGCCAGCCAGCCAGCACTATCTTTCCTTGTTTTGCAGTTTGTTCTTTTATTCTGTCTCTCTCCCCCCCAATCTCTTTCTTTAAAAAAATTATTTATTTTTATCTTATGTGCATTTGTGTTTTTACCATGGCTCTCAGGCTTCTGGATTACAGACAGCTGTGAGCTGACATGTAGATGCTGGGAATTGAACCTAGATTATCTCTGCAGCCCGACATTGAACATCTCTCTATTTAGCCCTGCCTTGAAAACTTTCAGAGTTCACTCTGCCCACTGAGTAAACGTGTTATGCTTCCTTTTATTTTATATTTAGCTTTTGTTTGATTCTTTGTGTGTGTGTGTGTGTGTGTGTGTGTGTGTGAGAGAGAGAGAGAGAGAGAGAGAGAGAGAGAGAGAATGGAATTGCTTTTTAATTATTTGAAGACTTTTAATGATTCAGCTATTTCCATCCTTATTTATCAGCACATTTATTATTACCAGAGAGCACCTTCCTCTGAAAACTTTGGAACCCCCCCATCTGTACATGTTATGCACATGCGTGCATGTGTGTGTTTGTGTGTGTGTGTGTGCGTGCGTGTGCGCATCTATCTATCTATCTATCTATCTATCTATCTATCTATCTATCCCTTCATCAAATTCCATTTCAGGAGCTGCTTTGCTGACACTCATCCAGAACAATTGAGATAGACAGTGACAGTCAGGAGACAGAAAGAAAGAAAGAAGGAAGGAAGGAAGGAAGGAAGGAAGGAAGGAAGGAAGGAAGGAAGGAAGGAAAAAGAAAAAAGGAAGGAAGGAAATAAATGATCCACATTTCCAAAGAAAGAAATACATTTTAAAAAGTAAAAAAAAAATAAGAAAGTCAGTAAATACCTACATAAAAATAGACAAAGAATGAATAAATGAATAAAAATAAGTAATAATTGGAATATTCAATAAGTAAATAACTGAGCAGATAAACAGATATATGAAAGAAGATAAATAAGTGAAGTAATGAATGTATGAATAAGTAAGTAAATAAATATGTGGGTCATTTTTTAAAGAAGTAAGTAAATGGATAAGTAAGAAAGCAAAGAAATACACAAGAAGTCATGAAAAAAAAGAGACTCATTAATTCAATCCATAAAAGACAAAACATGGAAACTGGTCGACCCACCCACGTTCACTCAGCCACCCCACCCAAAGCAGGAGGGAAGTCTCTGTCCAGCAGTGCCTTCTTATTTCCAAGGTGCAGTCAGTCAGATCTCAGGGCAAACAGAAAAGAAAGCAATTGTTTTCGACTTGAACAGTTTTTAAATATTCGAATGAATTAATATTCAGCTATTTATTACCAGCCTTATTTATTTACCCCTGGATGACCACCGGGCACCTTCCTCTCACCTCCTCCCATCTGGCTGGATGGCTGGCAGGCAGGCTGGAAGGATGGATGGACGGACGGACGGACGGATGGAAAGACAGACAGATAGATAGATAGATAGATAGATAGATAGATAGATAGATAGATAGATAGATAGATAGATAGATAGATAAAGAATAAAAAGATTGAAAAGATTGAGTAGTGCGGGTTGGGATAGAGAATGGAACAACAGATAAACAAACCGACAGACACATTTAAAAATGACATTAGTCTATCATGACGTGGAAAAAGACAACTGGTCAACCCAAGTTCACGAGGCCAAATGGTCCACCTGGGTACTTAGCATTTTAAGGCCAAACACTTTATCGGAAAACTTGTCCACCCGCTTCTAGTTTAGTGAAAAGAGAGAGTGCACAGAGAGCCAAATGGTCAACCCGTCAGGTCGAGGCATATGCATGATAAAAATATATATATATATATATATATATATATATATATATATATATATATATAATGAGACTGCAACTACAGTCATAAGAAGTGTTAAAAAAGAATGAAAGAAAGAAAGAAAAATGAGAATGTATCCTAAGAAAGTAGACTGGGGAATGTTAATTCAGAAGTGCCGCATCCCCAGAGTGACATCTCCAGAGCTGCTGTGCTCTTACATATGGTAAGGAATGATGCACTGTGTATTCCTAGCCATAGAGATTGAATTTTAAGGAGTTCATTTTAAAGTTGACCACTTTAGAATGAGACTTAATGAGAAGCTAGCACACAATCTTCTCAAAAATATCTCCCCATCAAACTTATCCTCTATCTCAGCCCAACAGCATTAGACTAACTAAGTAACTTAATGACCTCCAACCCTGTGACATACTTTGGGTGAAGTTTTGTCTGAGTTAAAAAAAAACATGAAAAAGAAAACAGTGCTGTCCTAGAAAATTCCCTCTCCCTTTGAACACGGCCCCTCCTTTGGGCTGAGTTTCCCACTCAGCTCTGATGCTGCAGGAGGATACCGAGTGCTGCCCAGTTGGTGCCTCAGCCCGATGCCTGTATGTGTGCCTTGGCAGCAGCTATTCATCTCTTGCCACTCAGAGTCAAATTGCCTTAAATTTAGCCTTCCCTAAGTGCTCGTTCACTTCAGAGGACTCAACCCTCAAACTCCGTGTCCTCCTGGCCTAATTGTTCATATTACTGAGGAAGAATATCTGTTCAGGAGAGGGAGGAAGGTTCGGTCATTCGGTGAAGGAAGTAGTGAAAAGATTTTAATGAAGCAGAGAGAAATTTCTGGTTTTGGCAGGAGGAGATCCTGAATGGCTCCCTCTGTGTCACAGGAGAGACTCCTGGAAAGGAAACCTCAGGTTCCGATCAGTCGGTCGGTTGGTCAGTTCAGGGAGAAATATTAGAAAGGAGGTAAAGGCCGTGCCTCATGACATCAGCAGTCCCTTCTCTGGAAATTCTACGGTTTCCCGGAGAGCTCTCATAATTTCGTGATGTCACTCGTGTACTAGAAACACCACCTGCCCTCAAGACATACTCTCTCGGTGCCTATAAAACTCGCTTCTAGACATGTTGTATAGAGAATGGAGATCGTGGAGAGGCCAGAGGGAGGTTGACGAAGTGAGTTCACTACTAGCAGGGACTGGAGAGATTTCTGGATGTGATGGCTTTGATACGTCCAGGGCTAGGGCTCAGGAACTGGGATGTTTCTGGGATGCAATAGGCCTGTCTTGTTTCTCTGAGTTCCTAAAGGGCCAACCCACACCAAAGATTCACGATAGTTGATTTGACAAAGTCGGGAATTGACAAGGAGTGAGGAAGGTGTCAGTGAGATTTCAATACCAGCACTGCACAACATCCCACCTCCCCCCCAAGTCCTGTTCTTTGTGTAGCAGTAATAATAGAGAAAGGAAAGTAGTGCTCTGCCAAAGCCCGTATTACAGCCATTAGCAGGGTTGAGGCAACAAGTGCCTCAGTCAGTCCTCCTGTGACCCCCCAAAGGTTTCTGGCTTCCCAGTTATAAATGACATCCTGGTCTCTAGTTCAGCCTGAGCGCTCTTTATTTATTCATTCATTCATTATTTATTTATTTATTTTTTCTCCATTAACAGCTTTAATTGGGAGTGGGGCAACAGAACTATTCTTAGCACAATTATGGGTGTGGGGTTCCCTGCAGACTCGCCAGGGTGATGGATCCTGTAATGATTTATAGGAGAAAACGGCTCCCAACAGATCCCCCTTTCTCTTATATAAAGGCAGGTAGTTATTTCGTGGAGAGCACCAGTCAGAGTCAACCATGGTGTCAGATCTAAAGGAGAAGGGACTGAGATAAGGAGAGACCCTTTTCTCAAGTGGAGAAGCAATTTACCTCTCCTGGGAACAGAGGGATGCCTGATTATTCTTAGGTCAAGTGGGGACCAGGCCTTTTTTCTTTCCCCTTTACCCATCCTAGGGTTCCCAGGGCCCTGTCTTAGGTTGGGGGATTATCCTAACATAAGTCGCCCATCCTTGGAGCTCCTCAAATAAAAGGCATCTAGCAGGATTAAAGTAAACAGATCACAGGGCACCCTGTCTTAGGCCATGTGGAGAGCGCCCTCATACCTGTACCACGCCATGTTGAGCCAGTTTCTACAACCTCTGTATGGTGTGCTATTCAGGCGAGGATCCACACTAAGTCCCGTCATTGGGCCCCTGCGTCTATCATTAATGAAAAGACTGTGAGGAGCTCCTAAAACAAAAGATATAATGATATAATTTTGGCACCAGTAACTCCACCTCCAGACAAGAAGAAAGGGCTTTTTCCCAACCCAGTATTCACCTTTTAGTCTGGTATGTCCTCCTTCCTATGTGCCTACCCCACATAAAGTTACGTGTGCTGCCTGCCAAAAATTAGGGCACTGTAAAAGGGATCAAAACCTAAAATTTTTAACATATGCATTAAAAAAACACATTACAGCATGTGTCAAACTTTTCCCAACGTCTATAAGCAGTTACAGATATCATTAGCTCAATTTCAGTAGGAGTAAAATGACATACATAGTTGTTATCAAATACCACCAGTTCTAGTCTCTGAGCAACAGTGTCAGGAACCCCTAATTTTCCCCCTTCTTAAGTGAACAGAGGTTAACATTTTAATTAAAATGAGTTCTGTGTCCCAAAGTTTAAAGCAGTCTGATGTTTAGTCTGCAACTCAGCTCCAAAGCAGACCAGAGTTCAAGCTGCAGAAGCAGTTTAGCATTTGTGCTCCAGGAGAGGTGGGGGTACATGGGTGAGGCGAGCTGGATTCAGCTACATGAAGCACATATTGGCCCTTATGTCAGCCGGGTCTCCCTAGACTCTGGAGGCAGGATGACATGCTGCAGAGTGGTGTAGCTGGTTTTGTCAGCAGGCACTCCTTTCCTTGGGGGCAGGGAAGACCGGCCAACCAAGGACCTCTCCTCAATCACCTCTGGAAGTCTGGAACTCCTCTGTGTCCACAGCCTCGACATCACGTCCAGAATTTATTTTCTTTCTGTGAAAAAATCACAAACACATCCTCGACCCCAAATATATATACAGGTCGGGTTTTTTCATAATGCATTGCAAGGGCTTTTTCACCTTGTCTTAGCAAAGGTCAGATTGGTATCATCAAGCCAGATCTGTTTGCATCAGGATCTGCTGGCAAATTTTATGAGTTTCTTTGAAGGTGCCTTGTTATGCTCCATAGTTTTTATTATTATTAGCCATATATGCAGTTCCTCCATTGGAAGAGCCATTAGTAAAATTTAGCATAAAATCCTTTAAGGGATTTTTTGCTATACCATTAGCAAAATACAGGTGCATAAATTGTAGCAATGATCTGAGAAAAAACCATTGTTTTTGACCTTTGAATTTAGCAATGGCAATTGTCCAGGAATCAATCATAAAATTATCAATGAATCTACTATTTAGTATAAGAAACCTTGATCATAGTCAATATTTTGTTAAACCATTATCCAGATTCTATCCTGTCCTTTTATATCAGACAGGCTACTGGTTTAAATTAAGAGTTTAATATCTTAACTAGCAAAACTGAGAAGATTTAGCCGTAAGCAACATTTTTTATAAAACTGATGTAGAATAAGTTTTACATTTAATATACACAATTGCCATAGCTGAATTATAATTAATATACTGTATTTGTTGATTATTGTATACTTTATCTGTTGATTTATACTTTACCTTCTTGAGTACCTGTTAGGCAGCTGTTTTAAGTTCTCTATTGGAAACTGTATTTGTAAGAATTTTACCTAGCAGCTCAAGGTCTCCCATAAGGATATTATCACTAGAGCTTTAAACATTGGACATCTAACCAAAAGTTTGTAAGCTATCCTTTTTTTTTTTTTTTTTATATTGGAAAAAAAGAAATTTCTGCCTCCTCCACGCCTCCCATTTCCCTCCCCCGCCTCCCACTCCTCCCTGCCTCCCCCCCTCCGCCTCCATATCCAGACTGAAGTGCAGTCAGGGTTCCTTCACTGTGGAAAGTTCAAAGTCCTCCCCCCTCAATCCTGGTCTAGGAAGGTGAACATCCAAACTGGCTAGGCTCCCACAAAGCCGAAACATGAAGTAGGATCAAATCCCGGTGCCATTGTCCTTGGCTACTCAGCAGCCCTCATTGAGTTCACCTTCTTATTTAGCTTCTTTAGTATCACAGAATATAGACTCAATGACCATTATTTGTGACTAGAAACCAATTATGAGTGAGTACATCCCATGTTCCTCTTTTTAGGTCTGGGATACCTCACTCAGGATAGTGCTTTCTATATCCATCCATTTGCACGCAAAATTCAAGAAGTCATTGTTTTTTACCACTGAGTAGTACTCTAATATGTAAATATTCCACACTTTCTTCATCCATTCTTCCACTGAAGGACATCTAGGTTGTTTCCAGGTTCTGGCTATAACAAACAATGCTGCTATGAACATAGTTGAACAAATGCTTTTGTGATATGATAGGGTATCTCTTGGGTATATTCCCAAGAGTGGTATTACTGGGTCCAGGGGTAGGTTGATACCGAATTTCCTGAGAAACTGCCACACTGATTTCCAAAGTGGTTGCACAAGTTTGCATTCCCAACAACAATGGATGAGGGTAACCCTTCCTCCACAACCTCTCCAGCAAAGACTATCATTGGTGTTTTTGATTTTAGCCGTTCTGACAGGAGTAAGATGATATCTCAAAGTTGTTTTGATTTGCATTTCCCTAATTGCTAAAGATGTTGAGCATGACCTTAAGTGTCTTTTGGCCATTTGGAATTCTTCTGTTGAGAATTCTCTGTTCAGTTCTGTGCCCCAATTTTTAATTGGGTTATTTAGCGTTTTAAAGTTTAGTTTCTTGAGTTCTTTATATATATTGGAGATCAGGCCTTTGTCTGTTGCTGGGTTGGTGAAGATCTTCTCCCAGTCAGTAGGTTGCCTTTTTGTCTTAGTGACAGTGTCCTTTGCTTTACAGAAGCTTCTCAGTTTCAGGAGGTCCCATTTATTCAATGTTTCCTTTAATGTCTGTGCTGCTGGGGTTATGCATAGGAAGCGATCTCCTGTGCCCAACTGTTGTAGGGTACTTACCACTATCTCTTCTATCAGATTCAGTGTGTTAAGATTGATATTAAGGTCTTTGATCCATTTGGACTTGAGTTTTGTGCATGGTGATAGATATGGGTCTATTTTCATTCTTCTACAGGTTGAGATCCAATTGTGCCAGCACCATTTGTTGAAGATGCTTTCTTTCTTCAAATTGTATGTTTTTAGCTCCTTTATCAAAAATGAGGTGTTTATAGGTTTGTGGGTTAAAATCCGGGTCTTCTGTACGATTCCATTGATCGAGTTCTCTGTTTTTATGCCAGTACCACACTGTTTTCATTACTGTAGCTCTGTAATAGAGTTTGAAGTCAGGGATGGCAATGACCTCCAGAAGTTCCTTTACTGTATAAGATTATTTTGGCTATCCTGGGTTTTTTGTTTTTCCATATAAAGTTGATTATTGTCCTCTCAAGATCTGTGAAGAATTTTGATGGGACCTTGATGGGGATTGCATTGAATCTATAAATTGTCTTTGGAAGAATTACCATTTTTACTATGTTGATCCTCCCAATCCAAGAGCAAGGGGGGTCCTTCAATTTTCTGGTATCCTCTTCAATTTCTTTCTTCAATGCCTTATAGTTCTTGTCAAATAAATCTTTCACTTCCTTGGTTAGTTACCCCAAGATATTTTATGCTGTTTGTGGCTATCGTGAAAGGTGATGCATCTCTGATTTCCCTCTCTGTTTCCATATCTTTGTGTAAAGGAGGGCAACTGATTTTTTGGAGTTGATCTTGTATCTGTCCCCATTACTAAACGTGTTTATCAGCTGTAGTAGTTCTTTGGTGGAGTTTTTGGGGTCGCTTATGTACACTATCATATCATCTTCAAATAACGAAAGTTTAACTTCATCCTTGCCAATTCGAATCCCCTTGATCCCCATGTGTTGTCTCAATGCTATTGCTAACACTTCAAGAACTACATTAAAGAGGTATGGAGAGAGTGGACAGCATTTTCGTGTTCCTGATTTCAGTTGGATGGCTTTGAGTTTCTCTCCATTTAATTTGATGTTAGGTGTCGGCTTGCTGTAAATAGCTTTTATTATATTTAGGTACGTAACTTGTATCCATAATCTCTCCAAGACTTTTATCATAAAGGGATGTTGAATTTTGTCAAATGATTTTTCAGCATCTAATGAAATGATCATATGGTTTTTTTCTTTCAGTTTATTTATATGATGGATTACATTGATAGATTTTCATATGTTGAACCAGCCTTGCATCTCTGGGATGAAGCCTACTTGATCATAATGGATAATTTTTCTAATGTGTTCTTGGATTCGGTTTGCCAGTATTTTGTTGAGGATTTTTGCGTCGATGTTCATGAGCGAGATTGGCCTGTAATTCTCTTTCTTGGTTGAGTCTTTGTGTGGTTTTGGTATCAGAGTAACTGTAGCTTCATAAAAGGAATTTGGCAACGACTCTTCTGTTTCTATATTGTGAAATACATTAAGGAGTATAGGTATTAGGTCTTCTTGGAAGTTCTGGTAGAATTCCGCATTGAAACCATCTGGACCTGGGCTTTTTTTGGTAGGGAGGTTTTTGATAACAGTTTCTAATTCTTCGCGACTAACAGGTCTATTTAGATCGTTCACCTAGTCTTGGTTTAGCTTTGGTATATGGTATTTATCTAAAAAACTGTCCATTTCTTCCACATTTTCCAGTTTTGTGGCATATAGGCTTTTGTAGTAAGATCTAATTATTCTCTGAATTTCCTCTGTGTCTGTTGTTATGTCACCCTTTTCATTTCTGATCTTATTGATTTGCATATTCTCTCTCTGCCGTTTGATTAGTTTGGATAGTGGTTTATCAATCTTGTTGATTTTCTCCAGGAACCAGCTTCTTGTTTCATTGATTCTTTGGATTGTTTTCTGTGTTTCTATTTTATTGATTTCTGCCCTCAGTTTGATTATTTCCACTCTGCTTCTTTTTTTTTCTAGAGCTTTCAGGTGGGTTGTTAAGTCTCCAATGTGTGATTTCTCTCTTTTCTTTATGTGGGCACTTAGTGCTATGAACTTTCCTCTCAGGACTGCTTTCATAGTGTCCCATAAGTTTGAGTAGGTTGTTTCTTTATTTTCATTGAATTCAAGGAAGACTTTAATTTCTTTCTTTATTTCTTCCTTGATCCATGTGTGGTTCAGTAGTTGACAGTTCAGTTTCCATGAGGTTATAGGCTTTCTGGGGGTAGCTTTGTTGTTGAATTCTAACTTTAATCCATGGTGATCTGATAAGACGCAGGAGGTTATGCATATTTTTTTGTAACTGTGGAAGTTTGCTTTGTTACCGAGGATGTGGTCAATTTTTGAGAAGGTTCCATGAGCTGCAGAGAAGAGGGTATATTCTTTCCCATTTGGGTGGAATGATCTATAGATGTCTGTTAAGTCCATTTGATTCATTACCTCCATTAATTCTCTTATTTCTCTGTTAGGTTTCTGTCTGATTGACCTGTCCATTGGTGAAAGAGGAGTGTTGAAGTCTCCTACTATTAGTGTGTGCGGTTTGATGGCAGCCTTGAGTTTTAGTAATGTTTCTTTTAGGTACGTGGGTGCTTTTATATTAGGGGCATACATATTCAGGATTGAGCCTTCCTCCTGATGAATTGTTCCTGTTATGAGTATAAAATGTCCCTCTCCATCTCTTCTGATTGATTTAAGTTTGAAATCAACTTTGTTAGAAATTAGTATGGCCACCCCTGCTTGTTTCTTAGGTCCATTTGCTTGATAAGCCTTTTCCCAGCCCTTTACTGTGAGTAGTTGCCTGTCTTTGTGTTTGAGGTGTGTTTCTTGTAGACAGCAGAATGTTGGAACCTGTTTTCGTATCCAATCTCTTAGCCTGTGACTTTTTATAGATGAGTTGAGTCCATTGACATTAAGTGATATTAATGTCCAGTGGTTGTTCATTCCGGTCATTTTTCTAGTAGTAGAGTTTGTGTGTTTCCCTTCTTAGAGATGTGCTGGTGAAGGGACTCTAGATGTCTGAGTTATTGTGGGCATTGTTGGACTCCTTGGTTTGTAATTTTCCTTCTATTACTTTCTGTGAGGCTGGATTTGTGGCTATGTATTGTTTAAATTTGTTTTTATCTTGAAAAATTTTGTTTTCTCCATTTATAGTGAACGAAAGCTTGGCTGGGTATAGTAGTCTGGGCTTGCATCCATGGTCTCTTAGTTTCTGCAGTACATCTATCCAGGACCTTCTGGCTTTCATGGTTTCCAAAGAGAAGTCAGGTGTAAGTCTGATAGGTTTACCTTTATAAGTAACTTGACTTTTTTCCTTTGCAGCTCTTAATATTCTTTCTTTATTCTGTATGCTTTGTGTTTTGATTATTCTGTGGCGAGAAGATGTTCTTTTTTATCCAGCCTATTTGGTGTTCTGTATGCTTCTTGGATCTTCATAGGTATATCTTTCTTTAGGTTGGGAAAGTTTTCTTCTATAATTTTATTAAATATATTTTATGGACCTTTGAGCTTCACTTCTTCTCCTTCTTCAACTCCAATTATTCTTATGTTTGTTCTTTTTATTGTGTCCCAGATTTCCTGAATGTTTTGTGATGAGAGCTTATTGGATTTGCTGTTTTCTTTGATCAGTGTGTTTATTTTTTCTATGGTATCTTCAGCATCTGAGATTCTTTCTTCAATCTCTTGTATTCTGTTGGTTATACTTGATTCTGTAGTTTGTATCTGTTTACCTAGATTCTCTATGTCCATTCGGCCCTCTGTTTTTGTTTTCTTCCTTGTCTCCAATTCAGTTTTCAGGTCTTGAACTGTTTCCATTCTCTGTTTGATTGTTTTTCCTTGGTTTCCTAGGGTATTATTCACTGATTTATTCAATTCTTCAAACTTTCTGTTATACTTCTCATCCATTTCCATAAGGGCGTCTTTTACATGCTGTTTAAGGATGTCAATCACTTTCATAGATTCCATTTTTTCTACTTCTTCTTGATTAAGGTGTTCATGTCCTCCTTTTGTGGGATCGCTGGGTTCTGGTGGTTTCATGTTGTTTTTCAGATTGTTGGATGAATTCTTGCATTGGTGCCTGCCCATCTCTTCCTCCGAATGCTCCCCTAAGGATCTTCTTTTACAGGATCAGGACTCCTTGCCCACTGATGTTACTTCCCAGTGATGGGACTCTCCTGTGATGGCTCTCTAGGTGCCCCAGTGATGGATCTCCTGGTGCCAAGACCAGCTCTCCTTGAGGGTTGGGTAGCTTGTAAACAAAGCGCCTACCATGCTTGGTGCAGGCACGCTACTGAGGACAAAGGAATTCGTGCCCACCCTGCTCACTCACCCCAGGAGGTTCTTCTGGTGCCGAGATCAGCACTCCTTCCTGGTTGGGTAGCTTGTAAACAAAGCGCCTACCCTGCTCCAGCCTGAGAGCTCTTTAAGAGCCAATGGATGAGAGAGTAGGAAGAGACTGCAAATTTTTTCTTTTTCTTTCTTCTTCTTTTGTCTTTTTCCTTTTTTCATTCTTTCTTTCTTTCTTTCTTTCTTTTTCTGTTTTGTTTTTCAAGAAAGGGTTTCTTTGTGTGTCTTGGGCTGTCCTATAACTCACTCTGTAAACCAGGCCATCCTTGAGCTCACAGAGATCTGTGTGTGAGCAGAGATTAAAGGCATGCACCGACCAACACACACCACAGCCCGACCGAGACTGCAATATTTTGTTATCTCTGGGTGTCCTGGGCTGTTAGTAAGTGAGGATGACTCTGTGTTGTGAATGTTTGTGAATCCAGACAATGTTCTGCCCTTCAATGATGTGAGTCTGAAGAATCAAGCACCCACCCCTATACTACATGAGGTCTCTGAAGTCACAGTGCATCCTCTATAGCTCTGAATAAGCCTTAGAAAGCTATCCCCTTTGTCACCTTGTGCAGAGGAAACCAGGTAACTTCTGAGAGACATGTACCACCTTCCTACAGAAAGAAGGGAGGTCTGACTGACTAATACCTACAGAGGGGGAAACTCAACTGCGGTATTTCCTAACTTGCTTGGACAAAGTCTCATCTGTCAGTCACTTCTTGAGGGAAGGAAGGAAGGAATGAAGGAAGGAAGGAAGGAAGGAAGGAAGGAAGGAAGGAAGAAAGAAGGAAGGAAGGAAGGACCAGAATTATCTCTCCTTTTGTGTCCTTTTTACACTCTTCTCACGCTCTGATGAATATTGTGATTCAAGTAGGCCATGTCCCCTTCCTGTGGCTCTAGATCAAGGAATCAGTTTGTGTGTTTGTGTGTGTGTGTGTGTGTGTGTTGCTCTATCTAGGAGAAGCAACACAGCAGTTGCATACTGATTGAGAAATTTGATTTTTAGGAAAAGATTTTTCATATCTGTGAGTGGTCTCTCCATAGCCATTCATCTTTCCTTAAACTTGAGTATAGGATGAATGATCCCTCCCTCCCTCACTCTTCACGGGAATGAGTGTCTGTTCTTGCATTGAGGGCTCCCCTGGGTGAACCCCTTTTCTCAGCATCTCCAGCCCAACCTGTCACATGTTGACCACACATTTGCAAGCTTGGGATATATTCTGCTGAAATTTTGTGGCAAAGAATTTCATCAACTATGGGACTAACTTTGTTCTGAAAGGACACACTCACTCACAATCTCTCCTCATTACACCCACATAGTGTAACAACTTTGTGGTTCCTCCATAATGTGCTTATTTCTGTCAGGGAACTGAAAGCAAGCCAGCCAGACAGCCAGCCAGCACTATCTTTCCTTGTTTCTCAGTTTGTTCTTATATTCTTTCTCTCCCCCCAATCTCTTCCTTTAAAAAATTTATTTATTTTTATCTTATGTACATTTGTGTTTTTGCCATGGCTCTCAGGCTCCTGGATTACAGACAGCTGTAAGCTGCCATGTAGATGCTGGGAATTGAACCTAAACTATCTCTGCAGCCCAACATGGAACATCTCTCTATATAGCCCTGCCTGGAAAACTTTCAGAGTTCACTCTGCCCCCTGAGTAAACGTGTTATGCTTCCTTTTATTGTATATTTACCTTTTGTTTGTTTGTGTGTGTGTGTGAGAGAGAGATTCATTATGAAACCAAAAGTAAGCGAACTTTGTATTTATTTGTTTGTTCATCCATCCACATATCTGCTTACTTACTTACTCACTCTTTGTTAATTCACTAAGTAGAAGACTTACTGAATTAATTCTTCTATTATTTATTCATTTTCAGTAGAAGACTTAATTCAGTAAGAATGATCAGAATGGTAGGGTATCCTTGGGCAAAGAGTTAGATATCACGGTGACTTTCCATTCTGAGAGGGAGCTTTCTGGTAAGATGTGAAAACACAGTTTCAAGTGCCTGCTTTCCAAGAGTACTTTTCCAAGGTCAGGGTTTTTTTAGGTGAGCAAGGGTCTCCATTCATTCCCTTTGAGGTACTCTTAGGCCCTGACATTAACATCTGACTGGTGCCTATTTTCAAGGCCAATGGGACACACCTCAGCCCCTCCCTGACCTGACATGACCTGAGAAGCCACAGCCCAACCCAGTTCACAGGAGGCCCCTTTTAATCTAACTAGCTAACTAACTGTACAGCATAAAATGTGGAATCTCTTCTCAGTGAAATGCTGTTGGCAGTCATTCGATGAATTTATGCTAATTTCAGCTTAGATCCTGTCCAGCAGGAATATCTCAGATCAGATCCTGTCCAGCACAGATATCTTCCTTCTGTGTTTCTTCTTCTTTTGTATGTTTCAGTCTGGTCAGATGTGCTGGTATATGGTGAGAGAAAGAGAGAGAGAGAGAGAGAGAGAGAGAGAGAGAGAGAGAGAGAGAGAGAGAGAGAGAGAGAAAATGGAATTGCTTTTTATTTATTTGAAGACTTTTAATGATTCAGCTATTTCCAGCCTTATTTATCAGCACATTTATTATTACCAGTGAGCACCTTCCTCTGAAAACATTGGAACCCCCCTATCTGTACATGTCATGCACGTGCGTGCATATGTGTGTGTGTGTTTAGGTGTGTGTGTGCGAGCATGTGTGCATCCCATCAATCTATCTATCTATCTGTCTATCTACCCCTTCATCAAATTCCATTTCAGGAGCTGCTTTGCTGACACTCACCCAGAACCATTGAGATAGGCAGTGACAGTCAGGAGACAGAAAGAAAGAAGGAAGGAAGGAAGGAAGGAAGGAAGGAAGGAAGGAAGGAAGGAAGGAAGGAAGGAAATAAATGATCCACATTTCCAAAGAAAGAAAAATATTTTAAAAAGTAAAAAAAATTAAGAATGTAAGTAAATACCTATATAAAAATAGACCAAGAATGAATAAATGAATAAAAATAAGTAACAATTGGAATAGTCAA
>CADCXT010006087.1:0-11094 GCA_902806775.1 Microtus agrestis | reverse complement strand
ACTTCCACCTGTCCTGAACCTGATTGCATAGACTTGACTAGCATTCCACTCAGAGACAAATATACCCACCTCTGTTTTCTGAGTATTGTGGCTAAAGGCACAATACACCAATACACCCAGTTTGTCCATCTTTTTTTTCCTTTTGCAGTCTGTCATTTTTCATACACTTTTCTCGGTATTGTTGATCTTTTTCCTTGTCTCTTCCTGTTAATAAACATTGCTCTTATAAGGTGAAATCCCATCAAAGTGTAGAGGAATGACAGAATTGACTCTCCTTTTCAATTTCCTTCTAAAGTGATTGTCTATGTCATGGAATAAGAGTGGAGAACACCAGAATCATATGACTATTCTGTCAAAGAAGTATGCATCTCCAATGTTGTCACTGTCATGCTTTCCATTGTACACATGTTTGGTATATTTTAGAAGGCTGTGACCTATGATGATGTGCATATCAACTTCACTCAGGAAGAGTGGGATTTGCTGGATCCTTCCCAGAAGAATCTCTACAAAGATGTGATGCTAGAGACCTACAGGAACCTCACTACTATAGGTAAAAATAAATTTCCTTCATGTTTCAAAATATGAAGACAACTTTTCCTTGGTTAATGATATTCTGTAATTTGATTTAGAAAGAAGAAGAATAAAGTAAATAATGCAGTCAATAGTTCTTAGGTTCACTTAAGATAATAAGCTAAATGTTACACAATGTTAAATAATATAACATACATATCTTGGTACTGTATTTTAGGATACATTTGGGAAGACAATAACACTAAAGAACATTGTCAATGTTGTAGAAGACCTGCAAGGTAATTTTGTTGTGAAAATTGATAACAGTGTGCCTCTGATGAGATTGTAATGTGTCCTGGAACAATTAATCAAAAGTAACAGTATAAATAAGCACAGCTTTAAATGCATTGATGGTTATTAATTTCTCACAAATCCATATACCTCAATTCCATGTATGTGAAATGTATTTGCAAGGCATTCATTTAAGAAAGAAATCTAGAAATCAATGCCTAAACAGATATTATCATTTGAATCATAGCACCATGAAAGCTAAAGTAGATCTTCCAATCATTTATTTCTTGCTACTTATGAAACAAAATGTATACACATTTCAGTGATGATGAATATATCTGCAAAACTTTCTACTAAATCAAAATCCCATGGTAAGTCTTATATTACTCATATACTTTTTGGGATTGTGCTAAGTTTAGTGAAAGCAGCATTAGTGTCAAGGGTCAAGGGGCAGTTGTTGTGGAGAAACCTTAATATGTATACCACAGGTCTGTGAAGAACAGAAAGTCAAACCATGAGAATTCAGTGTGGAAGTATTTTATTCACTATTATTCCTTTACTATGTGTATCATATGTGACTCTTTTTTTTTTTTTTTTTTGATGCAAGCATATGAGCAAAGGGATATGGAAAGATTTCACAAATCTCTCCGTAAGAACAATTAGAAGCTAACCAGTTGTTCCCATGTAGAGTATACTTGTTGAATTTGATTCAAGTATACAAGTAATAGGTTTTCTACCATCATTAATACATCAACAAACTCACATTACAAAAAAGCCCCATGAGTACTAGGTCTGTGCAAACTCACCTGGGTCTCCTAGTTCACTTAGCAAGTGTAGTATGATTCACAGTATAGTAAAATTTATGAATGCAGTAAAGATGGTAATGCTCTTAGTGCATCCAGTTCTCTTCAAAATTGTGAAAAATATCATATAAAATGTTTTTGTAAAGGTGAAAAGGTAAACCATGAAACAAAGGAATTTACAATCACACATATTCTTCGAGATGCAAAATGGCCCCTAATGAAAGAATGAAGTGATTTTAAACAAAGTTATAAAATCTTAATAACTGATTCCTCTTTACAATTGGAACTAATTATAAAATTTATTCATATAGATATGAGGTTCAACAGTGTATTGAATGTGGTAAAGCTTTTACATGTGCCAATTTTCCTTGCAGGATTGAAAGAAATCAAACTGGAGAGAAACATTCAGTATATACTCACTCTGCTAAAGGCTGGTCTTATGGTACACACCTTCTAAGGAATGAAAATACACATACTGGAGAACAACAGTATGAAATTAAGCAATGTGGAAAAGTCTTTGCTCATCTCAGTGACCTTCAAATGAATAAAAGAAAACACATTGGAGAAAAACCCTGTGAATACAGTCAAGGTGCTAAAGACTTTGTTCTTTATGAGACTCATCAATGTCATAAAGGAACACATCCTGGAGGGATACCATATGAATATAATCTGTGTGGTAAAGCCTTTGCTGATCACAGTAGTCTGCAAAACCATAAAAGAACACATACTGGAGAGAAACCCTATGAATGTTATCAATGTGGTAAGGCCTTTGGCAGGCAGAGTCATCTTCAAAGGCATAAAAGATCACATTCTGGAGAGAAACCCTATGAATGTAATCAGTGTGGTAAGGCCTTTGCATGTCACAGTGAACTTCAAAGGCATAAAAGAACACATACTGGAGAGAAACCCTATGAATGTAATCAGTGTGGTAAGGCCTTTGCATCATCATGGTACATCTTCAAATGCATAAAAGAACACATACTGGAGAGAAACCCTATGAATGTAATCAGTGTGGTAAAACCTTTGCATGTCACAGTAGTCTTCAAATGCATAAAAGAACACATACTGGAGAGAAACCCTATGAATGCAATCAGTGTGGTAAAACCTTTGCATATCAAAGTAATCTTCAAAGGCACAAAAGAACACATACTGGAGAGAAACCCTATGAATGTAATCAGTGTGGTAAAGCTTTTGCGCATTATAGTACTCTTCAAATGCATAAAAGAACACATACTGGAGAGAAACCCTATGAATGTAATCAGTGTAGTAAGGCCTTTGCACATCAGAGTACATCTTCAAATGCATAAAAGAACACATACTGGAGAGAAACCCTATGAATGTAATCAGTGTGGTAAAACCTTTGCATATCAAAGTAGTCTTCAAAGGCATAAAAGAACACATACTGGAGAGAAACCCTATGAATGTAATCAGTGTAGTAAGGCCTTTGCTCATCACAGTCATCTTCAAATGCATGAAAGAACACATACTGGAGAGAAACCCTATGAATGTAATCAGTGTGGTAAATTGTTTTCACAACACAGTCATCTTCAAATGCATGAAAAGAACACATACTGGAGAGAAACCCTATGAATGTAATCAGTGTGGTAAATTGTTTTCACAACTCAGTTATCTTCAAAAGCATAAAAGAACACATACTGGAGAGAAACCCTATAAATGTAGTCAGTGTGGTAAAGCATTTGCTCATCACAATACTCTTCAAACACATAAAAAATCACATACAGGGCTGGAGAGATGCCTCAGCGGTTAAGGGCAATGCCTGCTCTTTCAAAGGTCCTGAGTTCAAATCAAAAAAACACATATGGAAGAAACCATCTGTAATGAGGTCTGGTGCCCTCTTCTTACCTGCAGGCATACACGCAGACAGAATATTGTATACATAATAAATAAATAAAAATCACATACAGTAGAGAAATTGTATGCATGTAATCTGTGAGGTAAAGCATTTGCGTGTCCCTGTCATCTTCAAATGCATAAAAGAACACATACTGGAGAGAAACCCAATGAATGGATTCAGTGTGGTAAGGCCTTTGTGTGTCATAATAATCTCCAAAAAAGCGGAGAGACTAATGGTTAGGCGTCCAAAGGTCCTGAGTTCAATTCCAGGCCACATGGTGCTACAACGTCGAGATCGGGCCCCTCGCCGAGGAAAAATTAACAAAAAAATCTTAAAAAGGATTCACTTTAAAATAATAATAATAATCTCCAAAAAATAAAATAAACCATTCTAGAGAGAAATTCTATAAATTTAGTCAGCGTAGTCTTCAAAAACATGAAAAAAGTCATGGAAAAAAGTCACACTGGAATGAAACTCAATAAAATGATTTCAATATGGTAATGTTTTTCACCTATATAGGATTAAAACTTTGTGTACAATCAATCTGATAAATATACTTGTAATACTTGCATATTACAGTAGTTTTTGCATACCTGAAAAAGATTCTGTGGACTTTTTGTTATAAATTACTTTTTATGAGTTTAGCAAACATGCAGTCATTTAACCAACAGCATTTATTCTGTAGAAAAATGAATTGACAGTGTCAACAATCTTTTCAAGCTTTATGATATTCATTTTTATTTTGTTTGTACCAGCAAACCAATGGACAAAACTGAATTCATGAATTTGTGAAGCCCTATGGGTAGAATAAAGGGCCAGTCAAAGAAACACACCCTGGTCCTGAAACCAGAGCCAAAGGAATACACTTTGTCCCTAAATCTATAAGCAGTGAAAGAAACATTATCACCCTGAAAACAGAGCCAAAAATTTAAAAAGGGCATGGGAAAGAAACACATGTTGACACTCAAACTAGAGCAAAATAAATATACTTTGCCCTTGAACAAATGTGCATAAAAAAATCAACCAACCCCTGAGTGTAAAATCCAGCCCATCTCTAAGCTTGTTCTAGCTCAGGATTGAAATCTGAGCAATTGCCACCCTTAGTGGCCTTCATAGCATACCCTACATCACGTCTCCATGAGTGTGAGGCCAAAGCCTGAGAGAACAGAATTCCTTCATTGCTGGAGCCCAAGGACCAAACTGCTGCTGATAAATGTGGTGCTGCAAATCCGGGTTGAGAGCAGTTTCTTGAGGTACAGTCACTGGATTAAATTCAAAACATCAGTGCAGCCCTTCTGTGGTGACTGCCAGTCACCACAACCCCACAAAAGTCCTCTGTCTGCCATATTGGATCTTCCTCTCTCCTCTGGGACTCTCAGTGAGGTAGTCTAGAAAGAGAAAGGGAATTTAAAAGCAGGGAAAGTGAAAGAAGCTGCTCCCCCTGAGTTTTAGTTGGTATGTCTGACTCACCAAGAGTCAAAAACTTCAAGACAGTGACAGAAAGCAGATTTTCTGCAGATGTGGTATCCATCCTCCTAAAGACATAACAAAGAGAATGTTCAGAATGATCAAGAAATCAAATGGGCAATGGGTGTATACGCCTTCAATCCCAGCACTCAGGAGGCAGAGTCAGGTGGATCTCTATGAATTTGAGGCCAGGCTGGTCTACAAAGAAATTTTCAGGACAGCCAGTGTGGTTACACAGAGAAACCATGTCTTGGGGAAAGAATAAATTAACAAAAACTACCCACAAATTAATAAAAAAATCTATTTAATTAGGGACAGCATTTCTGTGCCTTGCATTTAACTGTGCTAGCATACCACACTCATCTCTAAATATAAATAGTACACCTTACAATTTCATTTACAAAGGAAATACTTGAGGGTGAGGGATAAAAGCTGGAAGGATGACTCGACAGTCAAGAGAATTTACTGTTCTTGCAGAGGATCCATATGCATAGGGCAGCTCACAACTCAGATCCAGGAGACCCACTGCCCTTTTCTGGCCTACAAGGGCACTGCCCACACATGGTGCATATATAGATAAGCAGGCAAATATTAATATACATAAAACAATATATATTTACTTTTTGTTATTTTTTTAAAGATTTATAAATTATGTATACAATATTCCTCCTGCATGTATATCTCTATGCCAGAAGAGGACACCAGACCTCATTAGAGATGGTTATGAGCCATTATGTGGTTGCTGGGAATTGAACTCAGGACCTCTGGAAGAACAGCCAGTGTTCTTAACCTCTGAGCCATCTCTCCAGCCCCTATATATACTTTTTGAAATCATATACTTCTACTTTCAATTTGTACTAAATCTTTAAGTTTTAATTTTTCATTATTTGTTTTTATTTATTCTTTTTTGAGACAAGGTCTTATGTAGCCGTTGCCTGGTCTAGAACTCACTATGTAGACCAATGTTCTGCCTGCCTCTGCATGGGAAGTTTTTGTGTATATGTATTGCTTTTATTGGTTAATGAATAACGAAGCTGCTTTTAGCCAATGGCTTAGCAGAACGTAGCCATGCTGGAAAAGAAATAAATGGAGAGTAGGTAGAATCAGAAGAGAAACAATGTTCCTGCCACAGGAGAAAGACACCACGGAGTGCTGATATTAAAGGCTTATATCACGATGTACATCCTTTAAGCCACGTGACAAATATTTATGTATCTTTCGTAAAGACACCTAAGCACAGTGTTTCTCTCTGTTTAGTACCTATCATAGATGTACATACCTTCCCCCTCAGTCTCTTTGAATTTTGCTGAAATATTCTCCTGTGGGGTAGCCAAGGATTCAGTTTTACCCAAGTGGTGGTTCCTAAATAGGGCTCTTTCCAAGGTGTTGATAGCAATACTGGACTGAATCTCCCCAATGAAGTTGATACACACAGGCCAAAGGGAAGTTACCAGGACTCATGGATACCTTCCAATCATGCATGAGTCAGAGCTGGCATCAGTCTGGCTATGCTACTTTTAATTCAGTCTTTGCAAGGATATCATCATCCCTTACACACTTAGTGAATCATCTTTCTTTAAAAAAATATTTGTGCCTATTGTTAAATAAAATTGGGAGGGCATAATAAATCAGTATGAACTTTTTATACAGTAATTGGGCAACAAACCAGGCACATTCTGGAAAATTGTGGTGAGATACTAACAATTGCTTCCATTCTTGGCAGGGTGGTTACAGATAACTACTCTTCTTTTCACCTTTTCAACAATGTTAGATATTTCTAAATAAATATGACCTTGAATCAAAGAAATGATGGTATTCTTTTTAAGAAGTTGGGAACACCTTGCTCCAGACAGATGGGCTCTGTTGGGGTATAAGTGATGAAGATGGTGATGCAAGCTCAGCCATGTGGGAAGACAGAGAGAGAGGGTCAAAAATAAAATTAGGAAATATTGACAAGGATGAATAAAATAGTTGGGAGAAGGACATATGTGGCATAGAATATGTGATTTACCTATACCATTTGCCATCCTAGAAAAGGGTGAGAAAGAAGGAAGACTGTGGACTTCAGGAGATTTCTTGGATGGGTAGAGATGCTACTACCTTGTGCTGTGGTGCAAAAAATATGTGCAACAGAGGTAGCCTGTGCTGGGGAACTCCTGCAGTCAATAGCCTTTAAGATACCTTGGGCATCATCTCATGTACAATAAATGCAGACAACAAGTGTGTGCAGGCCTTCCCAGGGCATTAACAACAGAAGCTGAGAAAAAATTGACTTTGATTGAAGAGCAATTACAGGAGGCACGTGTGGATTGTGTGGATCCTAATCTTTTTTTTTTTTTGTTTTTTTTTTCGAGGCAGGGTTTCTCTGTGGCTTTGGAGCCTGTCCTGGAACTAGCTCTGTAGACCAGGCTGTTCTCAAACTCACAGAGTTCCGCCTGCCTCTGCCTCCTGAGTTCTGGGATTAAAGGCGTGTGCCACCATTGCCCGGCAATTGTGAATCCTAATCTTAACTGCATTCTGGTCATAACACTCCAAATATCCCCCTAGAGGAATTTTAATGCAGAGGGAAGATCTTATCTTAGAATGAATCTTTTACCATATAAACTGAGTAAAAAACTTAGAATATTATGTGGAAAAGGTCACTGAATTAATTATAAAAGGAAAATTGAGACTCTGTCATTTAGTAGAACTAGACCCATCAGAGATTATAATACATTTTACTAATGATGAAATTTTAAAAATTATGGGAAGACAATGAACCCTGACAAAGAGCTTGTACAAAATTTTGAGGGAGATCAATAGCAACTATTAAAATAATAGAATTTTAAAGAGAACTACTTGGATCCTTCCTCTCTTTGTATGTGACACACCAGTAACTGGAGCTTTTAATTCTATACTTATGCAAATAAATCAGGATAGGCAGGTGACAAAGAAGATTTAAGTAAAGTAGAACAAAGCCACTATAATTCTGTCTAAAAGTCAGAATTACATGCTATTCTCATGGTACTAAGGAATTATAAAGAACCTCAGTATACTTACTGCTCTGCAATATGCAGAAAGAGTTATTTTTCATATTTTAACCACTGAATTTATACTGGATAATACAGAATGGACATCATTATTTATTCAGGCTCAAGATATAATCAGGAATAGACTTTGTCTCATATATGTAACACACATACAATTCCATATGGTTTTACCATGTCCTCTAGCACAAGGAAATGCAGAAATTGATCAATTATTATTTAGAAATGTGCTGATGTTCTCAGAATTTTACAAAAATATCATGTCAATAGCACAAGTTCAAAAAACTTCTTTTCTATTACATGCCAACAAGATAAGGAGATTATAAGGAGATGTCTTACTTGTTTTTTATATAACCAAACACCACTACCTGCAGGAAGTAACCCAAAGGGTATTCAAAGGAATAAAATCTGGCAGATGGATATGTTCCACTTTGTAGAATTTGGAAAATTAAAACATGTACACCATACCATTAACATGTATTCAGGTTTTCAACGGGCAACTACTTTGAGTTCAGAAATGGCTGACTTGGTAATGATACATTTACTAGTAGTTACAGCCATCATGGGTATACCTGCACATGTTAAAAGAAAAAATGAAAAATAACCCTAGAAATAGATTCCATAATGCTTTATTAACATTGAATTTTACTTAATGCTAATGAGAAATGAACAAAAGTAGCAGAGAGACATTAGACGATAGAAAAACTTCTGAATTAAATCAGTTGGTGTATATCAAGGATTTCTGACCTTAGAATGAGAACCAGGATTTTTATTCTATGTGCTATGTTGTGGATGGGGTTTCACTCTTGTTTCCAGAAAAGATGAAATGCTATGGATACCATTAAAATTGTTAAAGGTTCTGTTTAAAAAAGAGATACCTCTTGATAAAGAGAAATGACTGCTCATTCACAAAATTGACAATCCTACAGGTATTTGGAAACCTCATAAGTATTGGGCAGGGTTCTGTTCTTATCTTTGCAGGAAAATTCCATACATCTTCAAATATCCAGAGACTTTGGTCATCTAGATGCTTAAAAAGAAAATACAGCTGTCTAGAAAGAATCACCAAGCAAAGAGAAATCTGATTATGATATCCATATTCTTTGCAGGGGAAGATCTTATTGACATACATATAATAGTAGTTTCCATTTATAAAAATCAAAGCTGGCTTTGGAGTTGGACAGTGGCTATCCTTCTCTAAACCCAAGCATGCCATTAAAATAAAAATTCAGTTTCTGTCTCATATCAATCAGGAGCCACCTGTTATGTGAATAAAAATAAAATTTAGAGACTATTGTTATCAAAACTCCACTTTCAAAAATTTTGCTTCTCTCCATATCTATTTTTTTCTCTATGGTACCTTTCATTAAATATATGTCTATATAAATAATTTTTAAGTTGTCCACAATAAGCAATAATTTTTTCTGCAGTAATTTTTGAAGTTTCTAGGAAGAAGTTTCCCCACAACAATTCCATCTGGTTGATATGATGTCATTATGCTGGTAGCACCACTTTAAAATTGGTTGTGGGTTACAAAGTGCTCATGATCATTCCAACTTGGCTAGTTGAGATGGTGCACCTTCTGACAATGTTCTGGCCAGAACTTCAAATAAGAACTTCAGTAAAGCCCTACTGACCACTAAGAGACTATCTGCAATTATGCCAGACAGTAATCTTGAAACTTTACCATCATTTTCAGTTTTTTACAGGAGCCCATAGAAATAACATGACTGCCAAGACAGCTGGAAGTAATTTTAGAAAACAGCATTCCCTCTACAAGCAAAGTTTGTCCTCAGGGTTAGGGACATCAATTAGGAGTTGGTTATAAGTGGTATGGGGTTGCAGGTGGAAGTGCAGTAATCTCAGGGATCTCTTCTGATAATAAAGGGATTGGGATGGCATGGGATAATAAGCAGATTACTTGTGAGCTCCTATCTGTAGACAATTTACATTTGTGTAGATTCTTATATATTGATACTATCAAATTATATTTGCTATATTTAATATACTCCTATTTATCTTTACAACATTTGTGTATGTATGTGAAGTTATTTTGTCATATTATATGCTATAGTAGGAGCATGCTTGTTCATTTCCTGGCCACTGAGACTCCCGAAATAACCACACAGACACTATATTATTTAAATCACTGCTTTGCCAATCACTTAAGTGTATTACTAGCTAGCTATCACATCTAGTATTAACCCATTTCCAGTATTTTATATTTTACCATGAGGCTCATGGCCTACCAGCAAGGTTCTGACATATCTGTCTCTGGTGGTGGCTCCATGGCTTCTCTAAACTCTGCCTCCTTTATCCCAGCATTCAGTTTAGTTTTCTACCCCTACCCCTATTTTGCTCGGTGCAGGCCCAAGTCAATTTCTTTATTAACCAATAGTATTCACAACATACAGAGGGAAATCCCACATCAGTATGCTTGCATATTTTAACCTCTGCTTGAGATACTTTGTAATATTGACACAATTTTAAGATATGCTTATCATGTTGCCCTATACATTTCTACCTTTGTTCAAGATACTTATATATTGCTCACATTTTGAAGTTATTGTCATCATTTTCTACAATTTGTTTAAAGATCGTTTAATTTTTTAAGATGAATTTTTTAGTCTTTAAGTTATTTAGGTATTAAGAATTATAGGTCAGTAGTCATCCATGTTTGTCATAATCATAGTTAGACTAATCAGAATCTTTAGATGCATAGAGATTGTATTCCATATAGATAGGTAAGCTTCAAACACTTCAAACAATTATAGACTATGGTACTTAGTTAACTTAAAATTCAATGGACATGAGACACAATTACTCCTGGAAGCACTGATCTGTTATTAAAAGAATGTTGGGCACTGAAGACACCCCACTTGGGACTTTTTTTTCTTGGCAAAATTGGCCTTTGGGCAAAGAACTGCTCCTACTTCCACCGGTGAAGAAATGCATGGTGTCCAGACTAGATAAGCGATATACAAGCAAAAAAGACTGCTGAATCTTGACAAGATAGGGTAATACTGTTTTTTTTAAAAAAATTTCCTGCCTCTGAAAATTGTCTGTTAGTTACTCTAGGCCTTAGCCAAATTTGGTTGCCCCAACATTGCAAATGAGACCTTGAGTGATTACCCAGTTAGAT
>CADCXT010006086.1:0-196608 GCA_902806775.1 Microtus agrestis | reverse complement strand
TATGAGCAGTCATGTTGGTGAGACTTCATGGGTGTAGCTTCTGATATTTCTGGAAGATGCAATCTTCTTCCCTCTCTTCTGTAATGTTCTCTGAGTCTAGGTGTGGGAGTGTCTTTTAGATAAAGCCATTGAAACTGGGTTCTATAAGTCTGCATTTTGACTGGTTGTGTGATTTTTTTTTTGTAGTGGGCTTCATCTGTTGCTAAGAGAAGTTTTTGATGAGAGGCAAAGACTACTTATCTATCGGTGTAAGGACAAGTGTTTAGTGATTGTTGGTAGGGATTATGCTGGTTTACGAAATTGGTGGATAAAGACTCTCCTTCAATAACCATGACACCACTAGAACCGAGTAATTAGCTAGGTTTCCAGTACCAGGCATGGTTTCCTTCCTGTTGAGTAGATCTTAATACAATTAGAGATGTTAGCTACCACTAAGGTATGCATGCCACTATTGTACCCTTAGTTTTATTTTGCTGTGATGATCAAAGATGTGGTTTATAGACATCATAGCTCGGTAGAACTTTTGGCTGCCTCCCTCCTTTGGCAGTTTCTATGGGGCCTTCTAGTACCATGAAAGTACCTCATCCAGGATGAGGCATTCTGGTCAGTAAAACTAGGTCTGAAATCTAGGCATGGTGGCTCAAGCCTTTTTATCAGCAATTTCTATGATTATATCACAAATCTTTTTCTTTATTTGTTATTACTATATATATATATATATATATATATGCATCAATATGTAAATATAACCTGAAGAGTCAATTTTGTGCAGTTTATATGTTTGTGATTTCAGTGTTGACTGCTTGGTATTGGAGAGCCAATTAAGGGTTTTGTCTTTGGGAAAGAATATTTTTCATCTCCCAGAAATACTTAATTGGCTATAGTTCCTTTTTTTTAGAGTGATATTTCTCTTTTACACATTAGTATGTTTATTGGTGTTTCAAGTGTTCAGATTGTGTTTAGTTATCACTATTTTTAAAAATAGTTTTATGCAATTTTCTTCTAATTTCTACCTGATGAAAACTGTCCCTTTGATACAATACCTAAATACAAAAATGAAATTTTCATCCAAAATGTATCCTATTGTCCCTGAAGTATAAGGGTTATTGATTTATACCTTTTGAAATAACCTAAAAGGACAATTAAAAATTTTAAACTTCATGTTTTATTGTATGAGATAAATCATAACTTGAAAAGACAATGTGGGCTGGGGGTGCTGGTACTTGCCTTAAGCAGAACTGAGTGGATCTTTGTGATCTGAGGTCAGCCTGGTCTACATAATAAGTTTGGGGACAAACTGTTTGACATTGTGAGTTCCAGAACAACCAGGGCTATATAGAATGACCTGGGGAGAGAGAGGGGATGGAGACAGAGAGGAAAGGCAGAAGAGAGGAGAAGGTAGCAAGGCTGTGAACCAAAAGGCAGAGGCAGTAGAGGGCATAGATGTAGGGAGGCAGAGAGCAAAGGGCAAGAGACAACAGAACAGAGAAAGAAAAGTCAGAGGCAGCAGAGAGGCACAGCGATGTTGAGAGAAGGCTGCTGTGGGAGAAAGAAATGTTAGAGATGAAGAAGAAGCAAGAGGGAAGTATGAAAGAATGAATGAGTTAATGAGTAAAGAACAAATGATTGATATGGAAGAAGTATGTGTGTATGAATGAGTGTGAGAAAGAGCTGCTGCTACACAGAGGAGCTGTGCCTAGGAATTGTGTGAAGTGCTTTATGGCGAGAGGGTATGTAAATGAGATGCATAGCTGTGGCTGTGTAGAGGCAAGGAAAATGAAGCTCTGTAGAAAAGAGATGTAGAGGAGAAATGTATGTAAATGTAAGATGTGAAGTCATGTGAAAAGAGATGTTGTAACTGAATATTGAAATATGTAACTAAGATGGAGGGAAATGTTTGTATTCAAAGAGAGTTTGTCAGAAAGAGACATTATTTAAAACAAAACAGAAAGTTACTGACGTACAATTAATAAAAACTCAGAGGCAGGTATTGGGTTCAACCTGAAGACCAGAAAAGCAAAACAGCCACTAGATCTTACCTCATCTGAAATTAGTGATGCCTCCAGGAAGCCTCAGAATGAGATTGTGTCTGAGAGCTGTTTCCTCCTGTCTTGTGTTCTTCTCTAGATCTGGGATTAAAGGCATGCACCACTACTGCCCAGTTTCTATGGCAAACTAGTGTGGCTACTGGGATTAAAGGTGTGTGTCATTGCCCCCTGGTATGGTAGGTAAGGCCAGTGTGACTCTTTTACTCTTCTGATCTTCAGGCACGCTTTATTTATTAAAATGCAAACAAAATGCCACTACAGGCTACCGTCAGGAAAGTGTGTGCTTGTTGATTCTTTCTTATTTACCCCTCAGATAGAAAAGTCTAGCCCCTGCCGCATTCGTGGATTTTCTCCCATACCCTGATGCAGACTACTGGGGACTGGGCCCCCAAATAGTCAGCAATCTCATATGTGTGTGTGTGTGTTTCTATATGTATGTATGTATATTTGTATATAATGTGTTCTGCTCAAATCCAGTCATACCCATTCCACTTTGGATTTTTTGTACATGTGTTTAGATGTTTTTGTGTGTGTGTATATATATATATAGTGTGTGTGCATCTGTGTGTATGTCGTGTGTGCATGTGTGTATAAACTTGTGGTGAACTTATGAACATGTGTATAGAGTCTAGTGGTCAGTGTCAGCTGCTTTCCTCATCGGTTCTCACTTTGTATTTTGAGACCATATCTGGCAATAAGCTGAGATCTCTAATTCATCCAGGCTGGAAGACAGCTGAGATCCAGGGGTCTGGCTCCACGTCTCTGCTCCACCACAACCCTGAGCTTATGTGCTAATACATTTTTTCTGAAGGCATGTTTTGATCCAAAGAGACTGACATTTTGCTAGGCTTTTCCTTGAAGTTAGTAAAATGCCTAGAGACCATTTCAGACTATGAATATAACCTGCTGTCCTACTGTGTATGTATGAGTTTCATACTGTGTATTAGTTTTACCTGTCCTGAAGATAAAAAGTGTAACCAACTTGAACATACCCTGGATTTCTCCTGTAATCAACTATTACTACCTAAGCTAAATACATAGTTTTAATCTTAAATGATTTAAATGTACTTTTCTATTCTCCTGAATTCATGCACGTATGTATGGGTTGTGTAACTATTTGCTGAAAATAGCCTGCATAATGGAAACTACCTTAAACAAAGCAAATACATGCCATAAATCTTGAGGAAAACTAGTGGAAAGGATCGATAAAATCTGTTCACAATGGTGTTTATAATTTTGGATCAGTTGGGGTCACCAAAATAACTTCTTCCCTTACAAAACTGTTGAAAATATCTAAAAACACTCTCTGACTTCTTATCCATATGGTATTTTCTCTGCTGTTTAGTAAATATAAAGCCCTTTGTTAGGGACAGACACAACTCACAGGAATTAGGTAATGACACACACAACAGAGGGATTAAATCTCTGCCAGGAACCACATAATACAAACACCTAGAAAAAGCTGAGAACTCAAATTTATGTTCGTTCTTGTTGAAACTAATCCAAGAGAAATTCCTCTGTTTTCACTCCTTAATGTGACAGTTTCACACTCTCTGAGGTTATAATGCACCAATCAATATACAGTTATAAATGCATCATGTTTTTCTTAGTGTTTTAATTGCAAATGAATTTATTTGTATGTTTTAAAATATTCATTTTTTTGCAGTCTGTAAGGGTCATATTCATCGTCAACTTTTTCCCTCCAGCTACCCAAGCCTGCGTCAAACATATCTCCCATGTCTTCCTCTCAGCATTAGGACTTTACAATAAAAAAGTATATAACTAAGATAACTTAGTGATGCTCATATGTGCTTAGGTATGAAACACTCCTCTAGACTTGAGCAACCTACCAACCACTGTTCCCAGCATCCAAAGCAAAGGGACTTTTCTCCCTCAGAAGCTATAAATTATCATTACTCTCCATCTTGGAAAGCCCCTTTCTGTTAGTTTTAAATCTCTTGAACATGTGGGAATCTTTTTGTGTGTGTGTGTGTGTGTGTGTAACAACTGTTGTGAGTTCATGCATACGGTAACTTGTCATGCCAGGAACTCAACCTTCAAAGTAGTCATCCCATTCTCTGACTATTTCGGTCCTCATGATGTACCCTGAGCCTCAGGGAGGAGATGGCATATTTATCCTACTTATTGAGCTTTCAGTTGCTTATTCTCAGCATGTTGAATAATTTTGAGTCTCCACATTAACCATTGCCCTCTGCAACAAGAAGCATCTCTGACCAAGGATGAGTATTCCAGGTCTAAGGATATAAGCATAAATATTTAGAAGGTAGTTTGACAATAGAACTATTTAGAAACAGAACACGGCATCAACAGGTTCTCTCTTAGGGCATATGGCTTCCTTATCATAAATTTTTTGACTGTGTTTGTAGTACCAGGTATGTGTTTACTGCCATAGAGTAGGACTAAAAAACAATCAGGAAAATATTTGTTACCTCTATAAATCATCTAGCCTCTATTACACAAGTGGTCATATCTTCCTTGGAAGGTGACAATAATGTTCAATATCCAGGACTGGGTAAGAACATTGAACTACCTTTCTCCTCCAGGACACTACATTGCACTTTCCAGCACTATGAAAACTAGTCATTAGGAAATTGATATCTTTATATCCTGCAGCTAAAAGACGGTGTCTTCAGCAGTAGGTCTTATAATGTAGCTAGGTCAACAACTAAGGACAACGGCAATAGTATGGCTTGCTTTAGTGTCTCTGAGCCCTCCTGGACAAATAATTCACAGGAAAGTAACCTTTGCTTGGCACTGAGATTTTTTTTTGAAGCCTCATTGTTCACTAATGTGATGTACCTTTATTCCACTTATTTTAAAATTATGATCTAGTTAGTTTAAGACTGAGTAAGGTTTCATCAAACATCATTTATCTTAGTTCAGCTGTCCCTTAACCCTCCTTTTCCCCACCCCACAATCTTCATCCCTACTTAAGCCTTTGACTCATATTAATAATTCTCTCCCCATTCTTTCACATCATATTTCTCCTACTGTCTACTATCTTAATTGTATTTTCAAATGCATCAGAACATCTCATGTTCCCATGCTGCTTATTCATGGACGCTTCTTTTTGGCTAACCTTCCTCTGTTTCCTCATCCCATTACCTCTTTCACTCCACTACTTTATCAAACATTATTGTTTCTAATAGTCTTCCTTCTCTATTATCATCTCTCTTATCATCTACCATCTCCACTCAAATGAATTCTAAACCCACTGGACTGTTACTAGTTTCATATTTTCTGCATGTATTCTCAGATAAATATCATTGCAGAAGATTGGCAGCTAGCAATCATATATGAAAGATAGTGTGCAACATTTGGCGACTTGAGTGACCTTATTATGTATACTTTCCCACTTCCATCCACTTGCGGCAAATTTCACGATCTCATTGTCTTTATATCCAAGTAATAGTTTAACCTGCATAAGAATGACATTTCCATTAACCACTCATCTGTTAATGGATGTCTGGGTTGATTCCATTTCTTAAGTGTTGTGGACAGAATGGCAATGAGCATACCTGTGGATCTCCATAGTAAGATTTGATTTCCTCTGGGCATAAACCCAGGAGTATAGATGAGTCACATGGTACATCTATTTATAAGTATTTTGAGAAACTTCCAGATTGATTTCTAAAGTAGCTGCACCAGTTTAAACTTCTAACAACAGTATATAGCTCACAGGAGTTCTTCGTTCATCATATTCATAACAGAATTAGTTGCCATTTTTATTCCTGATGATAACCATTTTGATTGGGGTAAGATGGAACTTTAAACTAGTTTAATCATATTCAGCCCATTTATTGTCTGTATCAAGGAGGGCTACTGATTTTTTTGAGTTAATCTTATTTATTTAATCACCAATGATATTGGACACTTATAAAAATTTCTATTGGCCACCACTCACATTTCCATAGACTCTTGTTGTTGTTGTTTTATTTTTTTTTTTGAGACAGGGTTTCTCTATAGCATTAGAGCCTGTCCTAGAACTCACTCTGAAGCTCAGGCTGACCTTGAACTCACAGAGATCTGCCTGCCTCTTTCTCCCTAGTGCAGAGATGAAGACATGTGACACTACTACCTAGCCTACAGACTCTTTTTAATGGAGTTGTTTGTTTTCTTGATGTTTTAGTTTTTAGTTGTTTGGGCATTCTAGACATTAATTCTCCATCTGGTATATAGTAGACCTAGATTTTCTCCCATTCTGTTGGCTACTTTCTTGTTTGCTTGACATTTTCAGTCACTGTAAGGAAATTATCTAATTTTGTGAGATCCCATTTCTCAATTGTTGGCATTCCTGTTCTGCTGGAGCCAAGTTGAAAATATCCTTACCTGTGACTGTTAGTGGAAGTATATTCCCACCTTTTGCTCCAGCACTTCTAGCACATTGTGCATTATGCTGAGGTCCTTGATCCATTTGCAGCTGAGTTTTGTGTAGATGGAGATATAAGGGTTTAGATTCAGTTTTCTATACGTTGAAATCCTTGTTTCCCATAATCATTTATTGAAGATGATATCTTTTTTTCCAATATATACTTTTGCTATGCTTTCACAGATTACATTGCTACACCTACTAGATGGGTCTTGGAGATTCAAATATAGTGACTCATGATTGTGAGATAGTCATACTATTCATTGAATGTCTTTCTAGTACCTGATTCTAGGCTAGAAATTCCACAGATGCTGACATTTTTGAAAGATGATAACAACTGAGTATTTTCTAAGCAAATAGAACAGTAAATATATATTATGAAATTAGTTAATAAAAGAATTTAAGAACAAAGAGTTCACAAATAGGAATGGAGCTCCCTAAGTCTAAATCTTAGACACTGATCTTTTTGATTTCTTTCTATGATACAGGTAAATTTAAAAATACAAGAATTTTTCTCCCTAAAACTATTGCAAGTAATATTTGAACTAAGAGTTATGTTTTTTTAACAATTCACACTCCTTGGGCTAGAGAGATAACTTATTGGTTAAGAATAATTGCTTTTCTACCAGATGACCAAAGTTTAGTCCCTTGCATGCATATTGGGTGGTTCACTACTGCCTGCAAAGTGATGCCCTCTTATGGATTCACAGGACATTTCCATGCATTTTTACTTAGATGTACAAACATATGATTAAATACAAATAACATAATAATTATTTTAAAAATGATATTTAATTTGTTTATTTTTGGGGATTGCTATAATTACATTATTTCTCTTGTCCATTTCCTTTCCCAACCCCAAACCTATCATGTAATTGCCTTGCTGACCTTCAAATTCATGACCTTTTTTTCTTTAATTGTCACTAAGTATATAAATATAGCCAGCTCAGTCCATATAATTTATATAATTTACATGCATGTTTCTAAGGATTACCAATTGGATAATCAACTGTACTTTCCCTGGGGAAGACTATGCCTCCCACTTGCAGAATTCTTTAGGTACTATGGTTTTTTGCTGCACTGAAGTTTCAAGAGCTTCCCCCCTTTCATTTCTCACATATCTATTGGTGTTGTCCTTATTGAGATTATGTTTAGGGAGACATGTTGGTGAAATTTCCTGACTGTAGCTTCCGAAATTCTTATGGGACACACAACAAATTTTCTGATCCTCTGGCTCTTACAATCTTTCAACCCCATCTTCCCCAATGATCTTTTGGCTTTGTGCACAAGAGTTGTATCCAGTAGGACTGGGCTCCACAACTCTGCATTTAGATCAATTGTGATTTTTTGTAATGATGTGTGTCACAAAGAGAAGTTTCCTTGATGAGTATAAAGATTATACTTACCTGTGGTTATAAGGACAAATATTTGGAGTGTAGTTAGAGATTATGCTTGTGGTTATTGGTTCATGATGTTACTAGCCATGGGTGTTTGGCTAGATTATCAATACCAGGAATAATTTCTTTCCTGTTGAGTGGTCTTATGTTCAATTAGAGAGCTGTTGTTTGACACTAAGGTATGCATGCTGCTATTTCACCATTAGAGCTATTTTTGATATGTTTACTTTGTGGTTCATAGGTATCATATATGAGTAAGACTGTTGGCTTGTTCCGTTCTTTGGAAGGTTGAATGGTGCCTTCTTGTACCATGAAAGTTAGTGCTCACAGAGGCTTTTAATTAAGATTAAATTCAGTGGCTTCTGCACCCTTTGTCAAACGTGCATAGTGTATTCAACACTTGGGACTTGCCTTCTACCTCATGATAGACAACCAAGTTCATGACTTTTGGGGAGTCTTTTGAACAACCCTGAACAACAACTCAAAAGAAGGCATCTTATTTCTGATGTTGGGGTTTTGTTAGAGGATCTATGGGCTTTTGGTGGAACAGTGAGTGTCCAAATGAAACATAAACTATATATGCACAAATTTATACACAAATTACATTATGTACATTATAAATATTTTAGGTAGATTGTCAATTTTATGATTCTTTATGACTTTTTCAGACACCCTTACTGCTATTTTATTCTCTTCTCTACTTCTGTATTTCTCTCCCCCACCTCTGGCTATTGTCTCTTGGGGTGTAACATGGACACCAACAGAGCCCTTCTGTTTTAATGCAGTGTGAAGCGACAAGGAGAAAATAGTTTTTGCTTTGAGGATGTCTGTTGCTCCTTGTTATCATAATATGAGAAAAGCCATGAAGAAATATTTTTCTACATTGAAATCATTATTCTTGTGTAAAAAAAAGGTAAAGTTGTGGGTTTTGATAGCAGGTCTCCTGGGGTATATGTTATCAACTCTTGCATTTTTTTGCTTTCTTTTTTATTTATTTTTATTTATTTTTTTATTTATTAAAGATTTCTGTCTCTTCCCCACCGCCGCCTCCCTTCCCTCCCCTCCCCCAATCAAATCCCCCTCCCTCGTCAGCCCAAAGAGCAATCAGGGTTCCCTGCCCTGTGGAAAGTCCAAGGACTACCCACCTCTATCCAGGTCTAGTAAGGTGAGTATCCAAACTGCCTAGGCTCCCACAAAGCCAATAGGTGCAGGAGGATCAAAAACCCATTGCCATTGTTCTTGAGGTCTCAGTAGTCCTCATTGTCCGCTATGTTCAGCGAGACCACTTTTAACCCAGGCTTTTTCAGACCCAGGCCAGCTGGTCTTGGTGAGTTCCCGATAGAACATCCCCATTGTCTCAGTGTGTGGGTGCACCCCTTGCGGTCCTGAGTTCCTTGCTCGTGCTCTCTCTTCTTCTGCTCCTGATTTGGACCTTGAGATTTCAGTCCGGTGCTCCAATGTGGGTCTCTGTCTCTGTCTCCTTTCATCGCCTGATGAAGGTTAATATTCAGGAGGATGCCTATATATTTTTCTTTGGGTTCTCCTTCTTATTTAGCTTCTCTAAGAACCCAAATTATAGGCTCAATGTCCTTTATTTATGGCTAGAAACTAAATATGAGTGAGTACATCCCATGTTCCTCTTTTTGGGTCTGGCTTACCTCACGCAGGATAGTGTTTTCAATTTTCATCCATTTGCCTGCAAACTTCAAGAAGTCCTTGTTTTTTACTGCTGAGTAGTACTCTAATATGTATATATTCCATACTTTCTTCATCCATTCTTCAATTGAAGGGCATCTAGGTTGTTTCCAGGTTCTGGCTATTACAAACAATACTGCTATGAACATAGTAGAGCATATGCTTTTGTTGTATGATACGGCCTCTCTTGGGTATATTCCCAAGAGTGATATTGCTGGGTCCATGGGTAGGTTGATCCCGAATTTCCTGAGAAACCTCCACACTGCTTTCCAGAGTGGTAGCACAAGTTTGCATTCTGGAAAAAAAGAGAGCATCTTCAACAAATTGTGCTGGCAAAACTGGATGTTAATCTGTAGAAGAATGAAAATAGATCCATATCTATCACCATGCACAAAACTCAAGTCCAAGTGGATTAAAGATCTCAATATCAGTCCGAACACGCTGAACCTGATAGGAGAGAAAGGGGGAAGTACTCTACAACACGTGGGCACAGGAGACCACTTCCTACGTATAACCCCAGCAGCACAGACAGTAAGGGCCTCATTGAATAAATGGGACCTCCTGAGACTTAGAAGCTTCTGTAAAGCAAAGGACACTGTCGCTAAGACAGAAAGGCAACCCACTGACTGGGAGAAAATCTTCACCAACCCCGCAACTGACAAAGGTCTGATCTCCAAATTATATAAAGAACTCAAGAACTATACCGTAAAATGCTAATCAACCCAATTATAAAATGGGGCACTGAGCTGAACAGAGATCTCTCAACAGAAGTTCAAATGGCCAAAAGACACCTAAGGTCATGCTCAACTTCCTTAGCGATCAGGGAAATGCAAATCAAGACAACTTTAAGATACCATCTTACACCTGTCAGAATGGCTAAAATCAAAAACACCAATGATAGCCTTTGCTGGAGAGGGTGTGGAGAAAGGGGTACACTCATCCATTGCTGGTGGGATTGCTTTCTTTTTTAAACGATGCATCATTCAAAAAAACTTATTAATTAATTTTGCATACTAACTACAGTTTGCTTCCTTCTCCTTCCAATACTCCCCACATACACATATCCATATCCATGCCTTCTTCATTTCTCTTCATAAAAGGTAGGCCTTCTGTGGCTATCAACAAAACATGGTATATCATGTTGTAGTAAGACTAAGCACCTCCACCTTGTTTTAAGACTGGGCAGGGAAAGTCAGTATGGGGAACAGGGTCCCACACGTCAGCAAAAGGGTGAGAGACAGCCCCTACTCTCATTGTTAAGAATCCCAGAAGAAGATCATGCTACACAACTGTCACATATATGCAGAGGGCCCAGATCAGTCCCATGTAGGCTCCCTGGTTGTCAGTTCAATCCTCCCAGACAATACATAGATATGCAGTATAAGTAACAAAATATAGATGAAAGACATGAAACTTCAACCAAGCTCATCAGTTAAGACTCTCAGTTTTTGTTTTTGCCCTTATGTATCTTCTTAATCTAAGCTAAAATAAAATGAAAGAGAAGGAAAGGTACAGAAACAAGAGCTATAAAACAGCAACAAAATAAGAATTCCAATCAGGAGAGCTGTTTTCTCCATTTGTCCAGAGACAGTATAGAGTAATGGTTAAATAAATTTGTGGTCACAAAGACTTTAGAGTTTATATAGAACCATATCCTGGGCATCATATGCATTTACACAGCTTGAATTCTACACTCATCCATTCTCATAACAGTGAGATGTTTATCTTTCTTAAGTGCACACACTTCTGAACCATGGGAGTCTTTAGAGGATGACAGTTTCTTTTTCCTAAGAAACTGAGTTTTTCTTTAGTTAGTGGATTATGTTTGAAAACTGACATTGGTATAGAAAGTGGTAAAAATACATTTTCAGAGATATTTCTTTCAGGGTCCAAATCGTGTATCATTCACTTCATTTAATGATGCAAGCTGACATGTAACCTTGTTGGATCTTTATTTATTGATTGATCTATCTGTTTATTTATTGTGGACATCAGGTGTTATTAAGCATCTCCAGGACATAACCTTCTCTTGCTTACCCACCCCTTCTGATCATGCTGTTCACATATATAATTGAGTCCATTTGATTTATAAGGTTTAAGAAACACTATAAATTTACTATTTCAATATTAAATCACTCCTATTTTCAGACTTCTGTCAATCATTCAAATTCTTAGTCTTAATCTCCAGAATAATATTGTGAGGTTACATGAGTGGCACCTCTTAATTCTATATTTTGACATTTTCTGAAAATCTGAAGTTATTCATACATAAGATGAAGTAATTAAAATGGAATGCTAATTACTATTATATGATTTTCATCATTATATTTACATTGATTAAGTGTTTTTACATATAAGAATTCTTTAACATGCCTAGTCTATAATTACCTTGCATATAATTAACCATAATTTATACTAGTCTCATCTCTGAAAGTCATAAGAAAGTGGTGCAGAAAACAAGTTACCATTCAAGTAACTCACCTAAGGAATAGACTTAACATACACTAACTCTTCCATTTCTGCATAAGCTATAGGATACATTTACATTCAGCAAAAACAAAAATTGATAATAGTAAGGTAGGGATTGAAAGTGAACTTCAATTTGTCTGAAGAAGGAAAACAAGTTGGCACATTCATTCTTATAGGGAAACTAGAGCTGGCTCCCAAATGCACTTCCTATCAAGATGAAATATGAACTATTTAAGCGAGAGTATGAGTTGTTCCGTGACCCTTAAGTCACTCAGTAGAATCAGACTGTGAGGAAGAGGGTTTTAAAAGAAGAAAATAGGAACTGACAGAAGGCTGTGTGTGTTTGTGTGTGTGTGTGTGGCCTCCAACACTGTAATTTTATTCTCCATCATGTGCTCTGATTATCACAGACTTCTCTTTATCACTCAACTCTTACAACTGATCATGACAGTTTCTACTCTATCAAATGAAGTTCTTATATGTCAGTGTGTGGTAAACCATGTTAAACTTATTCTAGGACACTCTCCATGTAACGTGAATAATCAGGCATATCCCTAAAAATCAGAAATGAAAGCTTATTTGGTAGAAATTGTTTATTTGGTAGAAGAAGTTGTTAGATCAATGCTCTCTCTCCCATATTTTGGAAGATATAGCATGATTATTACCACAGATGATGTGACATTTGTAAATTGTCATGTGCCTGATTAAAAAAATAGCTAATATGTTTATCTGAGCTATATAATGTGCTTGAACAAATTCCTTTTTCTGTACTTTTCCCTTCATAGTCCAATGTCTTTTTTTTTTTTTCTGTTTTTGATTTTGTTTCACTTTGTTTTTGAGAAAGAATTTTTCAGTGTAACAGTCCTAGCTGTCCTGAAACTAACTCTTATAGACCAGACTGGCCTCGAACTCATAGAGATCAACCTGCCTCTGCCTCCTGAGTGTTGGGATTAAAGGCACCTGCCACTACCACCCAGTATTCATCATTTCTTAATATAGATGAGAAGACTCATTTTTTTCATGAACCCTTTATCACGTAGCATTGGAAGTTGCACTTTTGGCTTCCTAGGACCTGTAGCCTTTTCAGTACTTTTGTGAGTGGTTGCCAACTAGGACTAGTATTTAAAATTAAATATAAATAGTATAAAATAGTCATAAATTACATTGGAACAAGTGTAACTAATACTCAAAATCTGTCTTTGTTTTAAGGTCACAAATTCAGTTCAATCTGTTGTGAGTTCATGGTTCTTCAGTCTCAGCTTCGCAAGTGCTGGGATTAAAAGAATGTGCTGATGCACAATTAATAAAAACTCAGGGAAAGAAATTGTGGTTTAATCTGCAGGTCAGTAAAGCAAAACAGCTAACCACTGGCTCTTACCTCAACCTCAGTCTTAAATGGCGATCCTGTCTCCAAGAATCTCAGAATGAGACTGCATCTGAGAGATGTCTCCTTCTCTTTTATAATCCTCTCTAGGGCTGGGATTAGAGGCATGCCCACTGGGATTAAAGGCATGCACTGCTCAGTATTTTATAGCAATTAGTGTAGTGACTGGGATTAAAGGTGTGTGTTACCACTGTCTGGTCTGTAAGGCTGACCAGTAGGGCTGTTAAACTCTCTGATCTTCAGAACAGCTTTATTAAAATACAAATAAAATGCCACTACAATGTGCCACCACACTGAACTCAAATTTTACCATTTCATAATCATTTTATATTTCACTATTCTCTGTGCTTCTTAAGATATTCTTGATTCATAAATTTGCATGTTAGAAATGGATTGTAGTGGTGTAACACTTAAGTCTAATTTCTTGCTTGTGTAAGTCATAGTGGCTAGCTTAAAGTTCATGGTGTGAAAATTCATCCCCTGGAAACTGGTCAATGCCATAATCAGGACCAAATCCTCAACCCTGAATACTTTGTTAGTCAATAATTCTAGCACACAACTACCGCTAATGTTTTAAAAAGTCAATGTCCTTTAAGAAGAAAACTGTTTCCTCTGTCAACATTTAAGTTAGGAACAGATTTTCTTTTTATTTTCAGACAACTTGGTTCCTTCAGATTTAGAAAAAAAACAATGAATAAAAATCATTATCAAGTTTTTCAAGCATTGTAAGACTTTTGAATGACCTACTCTACTAGATTAGGCTGGTTTCTAGTAGATACAAGCTGGTACTGATTAGGAAGTCTTCTTCCTGGTGGCTAGCTTTCATAGTATTGTAAGGTACTAATGCAGGCTGCTGAGACACAGATGTAATCAATGGTCTTACTCAGCCATGAACCCTGTGAAGTGTGATAATGAGCAGCATAGCAAAAGAAGCCCATAGATATGATAGTGGTTTAAAGGTTTTTAGAGTAGCCAATTTGTTTCTGATTTGATTGAATTTAAGGGCTGCTCCACAGAAGGAACTGCATGCCTAGGACTATAAAGCTGACCAAGAACCCATGGCTTAGAGGCTCATAAGCCCCAGGTATGAACCTACTACTATGGTTTTCCTAAACGGATTTAGTATTGAACAGCCTTCTGAAGACCTATAGTACACCCACAAACTAGTGAAGCTATCTGTTCTCATCAGAGGAGCTTCTTGGTGCAGTAAATGATGGGTAATACAGAAGGTACTTGCCTGTCTTAGTTCAGAGAGCAAGATTCCCTGGAGTGTTCAGTCCTACAAGGGACATCGGTATTGCTCAACTTCCACCACCACTTAGTGAACAACAAAAACAGGACTGTTGCACTCATAAATTCATAGCAGCTGTGGTTGACTGCACCAAACCTTAACAAATCAAGTCAGTGGATATTTCAGCGTGGAGAGAGGAGGTACACAAACACCTACACCAGATTAACGATCAGTGAGAGCTGATGATGCCTAGGTTAGGAAGCATAAATTTTCTTTCAGGATGTGATTCCTGATAGATCAGCCTTGTTCCAGTCAGTGACTCCACACACAGGCATGTAGGTCAGTACAAATTTGACTCAGTAGGACATATGCACACACAAACACACATCATAAAACTGGGAGGCTAAATTAATGTGGGATTGAGTGGATTTGGGAAGAGTCGGGGAAGAGTGAGGGTGAATGTGATAAAAAAATTGTACACATAAATGAAATCCTCAAAGATTAATAAAAATGCTTTAAAAAAGAAAAAAAAGTTTCTCATCGACAAAGAAGAATTACTTTTCTCATTCTATAATGAATCTAATGAGGTTTTCAAAATTGTACCAAGATTTTAGGATTTATGATAAATTATTCTAGACCACTGCATTTCAAATGAAGTTGGTCTTCTTTACAATATAATCTCTAGAGTATTTATTGTATGAGATTTTCCTAGAGACACAATTGTGTAACTACACTTGACTTGTTAGTTGACTAAAGAAATCCCTTATAGTTTGAGTTAATTTTGTAAGAGTAATAGGCATCCTCTGTATAATAACCTATTAGTACTTTAGAAGTATTTGTTGTATTGGACTAATAATTCTTCTTCATGCATATTTGTGTTGCGTTTTTTCCAATGATCAAAGTCATGACCAGTATTTAGTTTTTACTTCAGAATGTTCTTCAGAGTAAAAACTTTAAATATAGCCCACCTATAATTACAAAATATCCCTTTTTATCTAGTACTTTCAATCAAATTTAAAGTATGCATGTATATGCATATCTTATTCGATATGCAATTCTCCAAGAGTTCACTGGGATTGTCACCTTGGTGTTTATCCACAACTTTGGTATATGTAACAGATATGACACAAATTAACTAATTTAAATTGTGTGTTTCTTTTCCTACAATTAAGGGCTTATATTTGCTAGTACTCACAATAAGTACCCAGTTTTGAAATGAGTTAATAAGATAATAGCTCATCAAGTATGTACAAGTATGTCGAATTTACAGATAAGTGTACCTCTCATACATCATCATCATCAATGAGGCTTTTAATTATTTTGTAGCAGTATCAGACTATTAGAATTCCCCAACTGGTCAAAATTCAGAGAACAACTGAGTTCTTTGACAAACACTTAGCCCCAACTGATACATTTAAAACACAACTCCTATATATCTCAGACTGAGGGAACATTGTAGAAGAAAGGGCAAAAAGATTGCAAGGTCCAGGAGACCAGGACACCTGCTGTAAGACAGGGTATCTGTCTTGGGTCTATAACTGGTAATTGCACGTATGAAATCCTAACAACACAGTATACTAAACAAGACCTGTAGACACAATTGCTTGTAGCTTCATTTAGAATGGGGTCTTGTGAAATTTCTCACATCCATATTGAATGACAGCACCCAATGTGGATGTGAAAAATCTACAAGACCCCACCCTACATAAAGAGTTATAGGCAATGAATGAAACGAATGATTGCTAAAAGGACAACCAGTCTTCTCCAGAGTTGAGTACCATGATGAGTTATTTAGTCCCAAATGGTCATCACTAAACACATGTAACATATAAGTAACACTAAATTAATTTAGCTGGCTACACATACACACACACACACACACACACACACACACATGATCATATGTATATAAAGATAATGGTTAAAGAAGAAGAGGTCAGAAATTTGAGAGGGAGTAGATGGAAAGAGGTTGGGGCAGAAATAATATAAATATATTACTCATATATGATTCTGAAAAAATAAGTATAAAAGAAAAGAAAATGGCTCATCAAGTAACAGAAAAACAAAAACTAAATAGAAAAGCAAAGATATAACACTTGTCTTGGGAACCAATATACAGAGGTATTCTTCAAACTGAAGAATTGGCACTGAATGCTGCATCATTAAATTGCTTTGCACAGGAATTATGTTGACACAATTTTAAAGCAATTTTCCATTAGGAAACCAATTTCCACTTAAGTGAGGAAATCAAGCCCTAGCTTGATTGTTCTAGTGAGAAGGATTAGCCTGTCAAATCAGATGGATCTGTTTGAATGTGTTATTTTTGTTTAGCCAAATAGCAAAAAAAAATTGTGTGCAAAAGAACACTATAGCAATAAAATTGTGTTCTCAAATAAGCTTGAAAGGAGACTTTGATCTCTTCTTCCTCTAAAACAAAGTGTATAATGGTTGTCTTAGTCTGTTATTTGAAAACCATATCCAACAGCATTTAATTCACATTGTTGTCTCAGAAATTACATTTTGATTATACTGAATGAGGAAAAACTATTTATTGTCTATGTTGGCTTATATAGAGTGTTTGTAATGCTGCTGCTCTATACCTTTCAGTATTATGTGGGTTTATCCCCATAGCCTTAGTTTGAGCTGATAGTCTCACAGTGTAGGTAATTTTAGAAAATATGTTGTGTTCAGGAAGTATATCTTCATTCTTGAATTGTTTCAAAAAACACAGTTCAATTCACTAGTCTGTAACTTTCTATGTTAGTTTCCAACTTTGCTTCAAACTAAACATTCAATAAATATTTGCAAATCAGGTAGATAGTTTTTGGTTCATGGTGTTTTAAACTTTCCTGTCTGTGAACTTTGCAGATAGAATATAATAATTAAATGTCTCAATATAACACTTTATTGAAATTGAACTTTTCAATGGTTAAATAGATTATTTAAAGGTATTATAGTAGTATACCTGTTACTTGAATTCCTAATAAATGCAATTTTGTATTACCAGCATGGGATGTTTGTACACAGATGACAAAACACAGGATTTCTTAAAACCTTGATTTTAATTAAAGTTCAAGAGCTTGACAATCCATTGAGAAAAGTCACATTGAATATATATATATATATATATATATATATATGTGTGTGTGTGTGTGCCTTTGTGATGTCATAAGCATCAAATGGCATAAGACAAATCAATATGTTGTTAAATTGCTACTGTGATTGCTGTGGGCTGAATGCCTTTGCCCATGCTGCTCTATTTATATGTTGAAATCTAATCCCCAAAGTTATGGTATCAGGCAGTAGGGCCTTTTAGGGCCCTTATAAAACGAAGTAATGCACTAATAAAAAGATGTTGACACATGAGATATGTTTGCCATCAGAGAGATAAATAAGTGGAATTTTGCCTATCCAATCTATGGCATTTATTTCATAACAGCCACAAAGACACTGGAATGAGCTCTTTGCACATATTCTCCAGGTTCACTTGGAATCTGACAGGCCTGGAACACATACTTCAGTAACTCTGGTTTTACTATTGACTCAGTACCAACCATATGCTCTTAACTTAAAAAATGAAGTGCCCAAAAGAAAAAACTCTAGTTCTGAAAATTACAGCTTGCTTGCCATGCTTACAGAATTGTTGACATTCAATTTATGACAGTGTCATAGAGTGCCCAGATGCTTTACTTTCACTAGTGACAGTTATCTCACCTCTGTCTGTCTCTGTCTCACTCCACACTCCTGCCCTGTGCATACTACCAAGAGGAGCAATGTCTCCCAATAGAAGGGATTTTATAGACTAGCGATGCCACATTTTATTCTTTTGAGTTCAGGAGGAAATGTCAACTCTTTTTCCTTTGCTGGGAGTTCCAGTTGCACATCTTAGCAATTACAAAACCTAGTTAGTGGCAACTGCAATTTTTAAAAGAAATAAGAGTAAGTATCCCCAGTTGAAGAGCAGAAGGAAGGAGAAGATGAGCAAGGAAGTCAGGACCATGAGGTGTTGGTCCACCCACTGAGACAGTGTGCCTGTTCTAAATGGGAGCACACCAAATACAGCTGGACTGGGACTGAACGAGCATGTGATCAAACCAGACTCTCTGAATGTGGCTGACAATGGGGGCTGACTGAGAAGCCATTGATAAAGGTACTGGGACTTGTTTCTACTGCATGTACTGGCTTTTTGGGACCCTAGTCTGTTTGGATGTACACCTTTTTAGGCCTGGATGGAGAGGGGAGGGCCTTGGACTTCCCACAGGGCAGGGTGCCCTGCCCTCTCTTAAGGCTGGAGGGAGAGGGAGGAGGGGGAGGGGAGTGAGGGAGTGCGAAGGGGGAGTGGGGGACAGGAGGGGAATGGGAAGGGGGGAGGGAGGGGAAATTTTTGAATGCAAAAATAAAAATGAGTAAGTATCAAAATAATTCTTGTAGGGTTGAGTAGATGGATTTTCAAAGAAATATCTTATCACTGCTGAAATGCAAGGGTTAGCAATCAGGAGACTTTAGCTGTAGCCCCAGAACCACTGATTGCTAGTATTGTGACTCTTTAGACTAAGTTTATTCATCATGACAATAAGACACTTAGAAAACTGAGAACCATTGCAGTCACACATTGTATAATTCTACCATGTCCTTCACCACTCTGGGTTTTAAAAGAAGGATCTAACCCTGGATTGAACTGTGCACTTTTAGTATTGTGCTTGCTTTAAAATATATTTTTAGTACTTTAAAAATGAATAATAGTGTATGCATACTTTAATACAACCACTAGACTTTATATCAACTTATTTTTGATAGCTTTATACCCAAAGAACAACATATATCAAGGGTATGGACTGCTCTGTAACTCCTGACATATTTCACACTACCACACCAATGAGCTTTCAGTTACTTATGCCAATGCCAAAGTGTTACTCAAGGTTTTAAAGTGTCCTTGGTTTGCTTCAGTGAAATGGAGTTTTCTGTGCTTTTTAAAATATGTATTAGAAAATATGATTCTTAGAGTAAGAATTGTGGGAAGGTGACCACAATATGTAATGAGAAATGCATCTTTCTTCAGGTCATGGAAATCAATAACTTAAATGTGTCTCTTTTTCTTTTAATTTAATTTTTTTTATTTTACAAAACAACCACAATTTCCCCTCCCTCCCCTCCTCATGCTCTCCCTCAACTACACCCCAATCCCCACCACTCCTCAAAAAGGGTAAGATTTGTTGCATGGGCAGTCAACAAACTCTGGCAGTTGAGGCAGGACCAAGCCCCTTCCTCCTGCATCAAGACTGGGCAAGGCATCCCATCATAAGGAATGGGCTCCAAAAATCTCATTGTGTCTCTTTAAGTACAATTACTTAAAAGCTTTTATGGTTCTGTTTCTCAGCAACAAAAGTAGACCAATCCTTGGCATTGTGTAGAGGCACAATTATAATACACAGTAGAACATTCAGGAGCTTTGCAGAAGATGACTAATTAAGGGATTTACTGAAGTATGTTTTTGAACTGTAGTTTGAATTAAGCACTGCCGGTGCCAATAATTATGCTCTTCCTGTCATGACATCATTTCTCCTCCAGTAGTTAATGAGCTTTGCTAGGACCTAGTTAGTCAATTCTAAATGTGTTTGGTTTATTCTGAAGAAATAACTTGTGATTTGGCAAAGAAGTGTTTACTGTTCTTCAACTAACAGCCTCAAGTTCATGTTCTCTCCAACCAAGAAAAGAGTCAAAGACTTAAGTTTAGCTGCTGTGCAATGTATGCAACAATGTGGACAAATCCTGAAAGCGTTATGAGACCAAAGGAAGCAAGTTCCACACTATCCTTTGTCAATGGATAAAACAAGGATCTTACTGTGAAAAGATGGTAACAGGGATTATGGATTCCCTCAAGGTAGGGCCAAGAAAAATTTCAAGTGTGAGAGCAGTAATTTATATCTTCTTATGTATAAAAGATGCACAGATAGAATGTAAATGTCAAAATTCACTGTTTTATCAACTCTATTGCACAGAACATTTGAATCAAGTGATCTGAAGAGTATTCTGAATTTTATTCATGTTCAAAAAAATCATTAAATTTTGTTAAAATGATGGGATCTGCAGTGTTCAGGATGAGATTTTAAAAAAACTCCTTGTACTGTCTTCCTAATAATTTGATTAAAACACATAATAATTATATAAAAATTCATCTTACAGAGGTCAAAATGATTGCCATCTAAATTTCAAAACAAGGGACTAGAAAAATAACTCAGTGGTTAAGAGTACTGGCTGTTCATCCAGAGGATCAGGTTTCAACCATTACCAATACTTACAAAGTGGTTCACAGACATACTGACAAATAAAACATTTCACATAAAATACTTTTGAAAAATAAGAAACTACAGAAAAAGTAAATATTGATAAGTATGGAAACATTAAAGGAAATATTACTCATTGTGTCTGGAAATAAAAATTAGCATAGTTAATGTGGAAATAAATATAATAGCTTCTAAGAAAAGAAAAAGCAGAACTAATCTTTGGATATTGTTATACTGCTTTCAGTTACATGACTAGGGGATCAAAAGCAGAATATAATAGAGATGCCTCTACACTTATGCCCTCTTCAACATTATTCACAATGCCTAGAATGTAATCATCCTAGATGCCTACCAGTGGATGAATAGATAAACAATATGTGGTGCATGCATGTGTGCACATGCACTCATGCACACACACACACACATATATGTTTATATATGTATATATGCTGGAATATTATTCAGTCATTCACAAATACAAAATTATGCCTTTTGCACCAAGAAAATTGATCACAGTAGAGATCATCATATTGAACAAATCAAACCAAACTCAGGCTACTACCATATTTTTTTATATGTTGAGTCTAGAAAATAGATCATTAAAGTGTGAAGCACATATTAGGGAATTAGCAGTCTAACAGTAGGAAAAGAAGGAACAGGAAGGGTAATTGTGTGAATGAGCTGTGAATATAATCAAAGTACCTTCTATAAATATTTCATAATGAAGCCATTATTTTGTATAATTAAAATACACTGAAAATACCTAAGTAAATGACATAAAAAGATGAATATAATTTTACTCAAGCTATTATAAAGAGTATGAATCATTTCAAACCCATGTATAAAGCCAGAAACATCTTTTAATTAAGATAAGTCAAGGCAAAAAACAAACAGACATATATTACAACATTCCTGAATAATGTAGAAGCAAAACTTCGAAAACTGCCTGTAGACCAGTTTCAATGGCACAACAAAATGTTCATTCACCATGGTCAGATTGATTTTCTCCAGGGACAGAAGGATGCTTACATGTATGCAAAGACATCAACAGGATGGAGTGAAGAATTATATGATTATTTCAACAGGTGCAGAAAAGAAATTGGATAAAATTCAAAATCTTTTCTTGGTGAAATCTTTGTCTATGGCTGAGCAGTGGTGGCACACACCTTTAATTCCATCATGTGGGAGGCAGAAGCAGGTGGATTTCTGAGTTTGAGACCAGCCTGGTCTAAAAGAACTAGTTTCAGGACAGGCTCCAAAGCTACAGAGAAACCATGTCTCAAAATAAACAAACAAAAAATCTTTGGCTGAGCTGGATTTTAAGTATTACACAGTAACCTCCACCACCCCCCGCCACCAAAAAAAATTCACAAACCCAAAGTGAACATTAAGCTGAATGAAGGAAAGCAAAAGTAATATATGGAATTAGAAAAGGATATCCACTATCACTGCACTTATCCAAAAGTAGTAAAAATCTCTGGTTTAACAATAAAGCAACAGGAAGGATTAATAAGGTCATGAGAATGAGAAGAAAAGAAGCCATATTATCCTGTTTGCAGACACAAGATACTGCATATATCAAAAGACTTAGAATTGACAAATTCTATTATGGTTCAGGCTCTACAATTACCATGTAAAGTTCTGTCACTTAGTTAAACACCAAAAGGAAATGATTGCCAGTGAGAATATGGTTGTGGGGGGTATTATTGAGAAAGAAATTAAGACAGCAGTCTCATTCACATTAGTTACAGTTTTGTTGTTTTATAGTATTTAGAAATAAATTTTCAACCAAGAAGGAAAAAGAATCAATACTTTTGTCATTTCCTTATAATATCAAGTCCCTTTAATCTATTTTGAAAAACACAGTACATTATTAATCATTTTTATCATACCCCTGCCATGTAACACCAGTATTCTTTTGATATTTAAAAAATACAGCATTAATTAAATGCATTCACGTGTTTGAGAAATAATAACATGCCAAGAAGGAAAAAAATACTTTTGCGGCCAGTAGAGTATGACATGGCCCCTTAGGCATGTGACTGGGATAGGGGAAACATGAGGGCAAAGTTTGAGAATTGTTATTTATTTTAAAGCATGACTGCCACTACAGGTACTGACATCATAAATCATTTAATACTGAATAAGGGTGGACCACAGAATCATAATTTGGTAGTTAGATTTTTAAAGTTAATATTAATTTCTTCAATTTTAATTTGAAAATTACTTAGATAAATTCTAAGGTTAACATATCTTTGAAAAGCAATTGATACTGTATCAATGTATAGATTCATGGTAGTATGTCAATGAAAGATCATCATGTAACTTAAGGGCTAGATTCTGAAGCAATCTGAACAGTAGTATTTGTTTTTGTTTCTGAAATCTTGAGATGACAACCTTTGTGATTCCAGAGCACACCAAAGAGTTTGTAGGAGTCTACCCAAAGTAACCCAAATAATAGCATTGTGGATTAAAATCGCCTAACTGTATAATGCATACTGCTGAGCAAAACTTTCAAAAAGGATGCATGACAAGAATTGCTTGCTACAAGGAAAAATGTCCTTTATTAAATCTTAGCACATGCTGCTATCTATAAACGTAAACCTAAATACACACATATAAATACGATAACTTGTTGAACTGGGGCAACTAAAACACCACCCAGACAATTCATCCAGCCCCTAAACTACCATAAAACATTCTTGGTTCTTCAGGAGTTTCTATTCATCAGAATCTCTATTTTAATGCAAATTAATTAGAGTGTTTCATACTTGGGCATGAGTTAAATTTCCATAAATAGATAATAGATTGGTTGTAGGCATTAATATGCTATAAGGAGACAAATCATGATCAGTGTATCTTTAGGTAGGGTTAGTGATGGTGAGTTCCCACTTATAAACCCTACCACAAGACTTACTTGACTATTTTTTATGACTTCCCTTTAGTTGAAGTCTTGAGGACAAAATATAGGTTGTTCTAGAACACTTCAAATGTTCTTCAGCATTTGTCTTGTTGACACTCTTCTTCTTGTCTCTAAGTATTCCACAATTATATTTTCCTGATCTTAAGTATTACCTAATAATTGTAATTTATTATGATTCTAATGACCCAAGTTAAGGGATAAGAATTAAAAACAGGAGTAGATTGTGGGAAATTTAGAAACTCTTCATGAAACATTTCATTTAGCATATGTGCACAGAAACTTGCTCACTGTTGAAAAATGTGTGTAAGGACCCAAGGTGACAGCCACCACAGGCTTGGGAGTAAAAGTCCCTCGAAATTTCCGACTGTTGGAAGAGCTGGAAGAAGGCCAGAAAAGAGTAGGCAACGGCACAGTTAGCTGGGGTCTAGAGGATGACAAAGACATGACTCTTACAAGATGGATAGGGATGATAATTGGGCCTCCAAGAACAATTTATGAAAACCGAATGTACAGCCTTAAAATAGAATGTGGGCCTAAATACCCAGAAGCACCCCCATCTGTAAGATTTGTAACAAAAGTCAATATGAGCGGCGTGAATAGTTCAAATGGTGTGGTGGACCCAAGGGCCACAGCAGTGCTGGCAAAGTGGCAGAATTCCCACAGCATCAAAGTCATCCTGCGGGAGCTTCGACGCTTGATGATGTCAAAAGAGAACATGAAGCTGCCACAGCCGCCAGAAGGACAGTGTTACAGCAATTAGTCACCAGGGCCCAGGCCTCCCCTCCCCAATCCAACCTAAGTCTTCATTTTCCACAGTAGTGAATTTTCTAGATTCATCTTGTAGACCTCAAGTCCTGGAGAGGAAGCTCCACTGAGACTTCATCCTGAGACACTGTTCTGATACTAATTTCTGTCCATTTGAAATACCTGAGTTGTGCTGTGTAACATCTTCTGTCAAGTGTAACCGCTGGCTGCCTAGTTGAACTTCTGGGATAAAAAAAAAATGTGTGTAACTGTTTACAATACCTACTATATTATGCAAAAATTAATATTAATGTTCTTAGAATAGATTCCCTTTTATCAACTTCCCTTCCTTTCTTATCAACTTTGCCTTCCTAGAAAGCCATTCATTTACCAACTGACTATAAAAGCAAATGCGAGATGTAAGAGCAAAATAGGAAAGTTTAAAAAGTAAATCTTTGGGCCTGATGGTGGTAGCGCACACCTTTAATCCCAGTACTCGGGAGGCAAAAGCAGGCACATCGCTGTGAGCTTGAGGCCAGCCTGGTCTGCAAGAGCTAGTTCCAGGATAAACTCCAACGCTACAGAGAAACCATGTCTTGAAAAGCAAAATACAAACCGAAAACAAAACAAAATAAAAACAAAAAAGGAAATCTTTGAAATCTAGTTTAGAATAGTGTTTTTTTCTTATAACGAACATTTTATTTTAGTGTTCTATTTGTTCCTTCACATGTTGTGTTTGCACATTAAAACCTTATTTTCCTAATTGAAGGGATTTTATATGACTAGATCCATGGGTGAAAGATATGTATAGCATTTTAAGTCAAGGACTAGATGAAGATCCACATCCACAGTCAAGTTCAACTCTACCCTACATGGGTGCTGTGATTCCAATTTCTACTGCTGAAGGCATCCTGATTTTATTATTCTTATGGAGAAATAACTCACATGGAGGGGCCTTGGAAAAATCAAAAGAAGAAATATAGATGGAGAAGGAAGGAGATGGGGAGAAAAGGAGGAAGGGAGAGAATGAGAATGAATGTGTGCAGAAAATTCATCTGGCAATAGAGAATGACATCTAAAATCTATATGACCATAAAAATCATAAAGCGTAACACATTAGTGTTTCAACCAAAAGTTTCACTTTCATTTACCATAGATTAAATATATTGTTGTAACAGGCACAATGTGGTTTGCTAAATGAAGAACACTTACTTCTGACCATATACAGTGCTGAACTATAGCTTAATTCTGATTCATTTGCACCAATACTTACTACATGTGACCCTTACCTGTAATGCATCTTTTCCTCCCTATGCTTCATGGTTAGTATCACTTGATCTTTGACTGGAGGGAGACCTTTGACTGAAGAGTCTCAAGCTCTAAATTAACACCCCCAGCCATAGAGGGACCCATAGTGACTCTGAAGTTTTAAGATCTTGGTGTTATAAGTTCACTGTTAATGTACTCTGTGTATTCGCATGGGAAGTTTTCATTATTGTAACATTTACAACTTGTCTCCTTTTGAATTTCTTTCTTTTGGCCTGCTCACAGAACTCTGACCAAATATCAGAAGACTCAAGTGTATGGAAGGGAAACCATGAGATTCTGACTCTCAGTACTGGAGCCAATCACATTTAGTGTTATGTTTATTGTGTGCAAATATATTAAGACATATGTAAATAATCTCAGAGAAAACAATTTAATATGCTGGATAACATTATGAACCCAGTTTGGCCTTATTTATTTACTTCTAGAGTCCTGGGAAGAATTGTGCCATGACTTAGAGATCACTAGTATCCAACCATGCTATATCAATCCATTCTAAATTTTCTTTGGAATGTTTTTACATACTGAGGAGCACACAAGTGATTTATACTTCTATAGATGTAGGGAACATTTCCTCAAAGGAAATGTGATGTAAAAAATGTTTGAGGTAGCAAAGTCTTCTGGTAGTATCACTGAAGCAAACCTTTTCATCTTGGAATTTTGTTACGTCTTTAACGTGATATACAGGTATTCTCAATATGCAGTGACAATTACCATTGGTACACACTAACTTATGTTATTTAAAAATTCTTTGTATCAAAAACAAACAAAGAAACAAAAATACAGCCAAACAAACAACTCATGAACAAAAAGATTGCATAAGTAAATTATGTGGAATAATGCTTTCTAAAAGATTTTTCATTCCTATTCATTTAATGAAAGACTGATCAGCTGGTAGCCAGGTAGGAAGTATAGGTATGGCAACCAGCCTAAGAGAATCCTGGAAAAGGGAAACGCAGACAGTAAATCACCAGCAATATGCAGAGGAAGCAAGATGAGAATACCTTACTGAGAAAAGGTGCCAAGCCACATGTTTAAACACAGATAAGATTTATAGGTTAATTTAAGTTGTAAGAGCTAGTTAATAATAAGCCTGAGCTAATAAACCAAACAGTTCATAATTAAAACAAGTCCCTGTGTGTTTCTTTGGGACTGAATGGCTACTGGACCAGGCAGTATAGAAACTTCTATCTACAAGTAAATACATAAGTCATGATCAGAAAATTTCAAATTTGATTAAAATCTATATTAAAAACACATTATACTAATTAGGTGAAGGATTGAATGAAGGTGGGATAGAGATATATATTTATTTTCAGAAAAAATGTATTAAAACCTTGTTCTGATATAAATGCTGCATTTAGACTTATACAGAAACATGAAGATTTATATACAATTATATTTTAGTTAGGAAATTCATAATCACTTGCAAGAATTTTTTTTAACAAAGTTACATAGATGCTGGAGAAGAAGGATAATTTTCGAAGAGGAAACTGAAGTTGAAAAATATTTTTGTCATAGTTCTAGTTTTATCTCTGTGAGTGAATGATAATTTTGTAAATGTAGCATATAGAAATAAATTTGGTTTCATACTTTTTAATTAAACTAAAAGTTTTGGTACAGATTATGCTGTATTCTTTTCCAAACAGTAAAACTGTGAGAACTGGGACCCAATGAGCATCCTTTAACAGTGTTTTGCACTGTTAACTCCTGATGATTCGTGTGCTATCTTTATACTTCCATTGGCTGTTAAAGATTCAACACTTATTATCAAAAGGTAGAATCAATTATGCCAAATATCCCTGTGCATATCTCTCATTTAGAATTTCATTTCCTCTTATACCAAGGCAATTAATCTTATACATTAATCTAGTTGTTTATAGTCAAACAAGCGGAAATATTTTATCCATATGTATCTGAAAATACTATAGAACATTTCTCTTTACCATCTTTTTTTCAAGAAATGTACACAAGATAATACCATAAAAATTTTAAGCATGTTATATGTTATATCACATGATATGATTGTCTTCTGATTCTCATGGTTGAGTCAGAAGGCACATGCAACATGTCTTTGTGTTTTTGTTTGTTGTTGCTTTTGATCTCTGAGACAGTGTCTTACTTGAAGCCTGTCTTGGAGACTTACTAATATCCTAGGCTGGCCTTCAATAGATTGCAATCCTCCAGCTTCTACCTCTCAAGTTCCCCTTTCCATTGCAAAACCAAATGTCAGTAACTGAGATGTAACTACATCCATTTTCTTGGATTTTTTCAATTTGTGGGTGATGAACAGGCATTCTAATTATTTATTCTTCTACATCTCCTTAATAAACTGAAATCTCAAAAATAAAGAATTGTTACTCCATTTCCTGAGTTTTAACCTAACTCTTGATAACTGCCTTTCATACAAATTAGAAACAGGCTAGTTTTCTCACATAATATATTTAAGTAACTTATGAACTGTCAAACCGAAAATACATTCTCATACACTTCCTTTAGTTATTAATGTCTTTTTGCTTTTTGCAAAGATTATAGAACAAAATGCATAAAAGGAACGTCTCATTCACTGAATGTGATTCATTTTTGTTTTTTAGGGTTTTTTGTGAGACAGAATATTCATTTTGTCACTATTCCTGGCCTTGAACTCATATTTTTAATTAGAAAATTGAACAATATTTATAATTCTAACATCCTTTACATGGTCTATGTAAAGATTTGGGTGTCCTTTCTCATGAGCAGCCTGCATAACGCCTTCTGGCAGTGAGAAATCTAGCCAGAAAGCAGGAAGTTTCCAGGATAGTTTCTGATTCATTTCTCTATATCCTGCAGCCCACACATATGGTGTCTTCAGCAACAGGGTATTTCCAGTTGGTAAATCTTGTCTGGAGGATTGCAATCTATTGAAGGCCAGCCTAGGATATTAGTAAGTCTCCAAGACAGGCTTCAATTAAGACACTGTTTCAGAGATCAAAAGCAACAACATATAAAAACACGAAGACATGTTGCATGTGCCTTCTGACTCAACCCTGAGAATCAGAAGATAATCATATCATGTGATATAACATATAACATGCTTAAAATTTTTGTGGTATTTTTGTAAGATAGTATTGCAGCATACAGTGTCACCGCTGGGTAACATTATTGATATCTTCAAATTGAGTAGGGATGGGGACAGAAGATGAGAAAGAAGAGGGAGTAGTGAGTGGGTTCATCAATACTAAGGATGCATGAAAATGCCTTGTGGAAACCTAGTACCTTATGGACTAATTTCAAAATATAATTTAAAAATGAGGATGAGAGAGATATCTCAGCAGTTAAGAGCACTTCTTGCTCTTCTAGAGGTCCTGAGTTAGATTTCCAGAGCAGATGCCAAGAGGATTGTAACCATCTGCAACTCTGCTCCAGAGGATGTGACACCTCTGGTCTTCAAGAGCAGTTGAATTCACATGTACACACCGAGAAACAAACAAAACCATCTCTAGATAATTAAAAATAAGTTTTGTAAAAAGATTCTGAAAAGATTCTTCCTGTATGAGTGGACAATGTTGGTCCCATAAGACATGTCTTATTTAATGAAAATTGTAATGAAAGACATGAAAACTTTTCTGAGAGTTATCGGTTATAGAGGCTTCAGAGGTCTCCAGAATATCATTATTTCCATTTTCCTTAGTTACCCACCATAACCTTATCTCAATAATGAATAAAATCATCATCATCACCACCACCATCATCCTTATCATCATCATCCAAGACTAAATAAGAGCCACGAGGCAAAAGTAGTGGTATTATCTTTGATCAGAATTTTTGGCCAAGTTATATGGAACAAAAGGTCTTGCAAGTTGTTTTATATTTGCAATGGATTTTTTACAGCCAAACGATAAAAAACAGCACCCTAAGCATATATAAACCACTAGTTTCCAGTACACTGCCAAATGGAAAAAAGTAAAGCATATTTAGAAGTAAAAACAATTCAGGAATTTTACTGTGTATAAATAATAATGTCCATCGTACAATAGAATTGTCATTTATTCAAAGAAATTAGAAAATATGTTAAAGTATAAGAAAAAAGTATTTCACTCAAATACAAAACTCCAAAATGGTCTTCATTTAAAGTTTAAAAACTGCTCAGTGATTTGAACTAAAATATGGTGTAGAGTTAATCAGTGGAATCTAGGGTAGCAATGAAAATTATAGCAAATGGACTATGTAGAAAAGCAGCAGTTGTAAAGTATAAGTTAAGCTAAAAATTTACTGGTTAACAAGAAGAGATCAGAGATAGAAGCAAAATATGCAGTTAAAGTGAAATCAGATGGAGAGATTGTTATCACAAGAAAGAGACTGAATAAAAATGATCATACTTTTTTAGAGCTACTGAAAACATTAAAACATTGTGTAACAATTTGTACATGAGCAGAGTCACAGAAAGGGATCATAACAAAAAATAACATGGTATTTCAATGTTTTAACAAGAATAAAAAGTATGTGTCTTGGAATACTATAAGTTCCATAAAAAGATAAACTGAAAACTACCCATAACTTAATTGAGGTAAAACTTCTAATGAACTGTTATGAGAAAGAAATCGTGAAGACTGACAGTTTATGACATATTACATAGATTACACAGATGGTGCTCATCTTCTCAGAAATAAAGATGGGTAATACAGAGCCAACAAGATGTTTTAAACAAACAAAAAACAATAACAACAAGAACAGTGATAACTTTAAAGCATGGATACTTGTCACAAAAAATCCTCAAAGAAGGGGAGAATTTGATGCTACTTTTGGATAAAAGAAAGAGAAGAGCTGGGCAGTGGTGGCGCACACCTTTAATCCCAGAACTCGGGAGGCAGAGGCAGGCGGATCTCTGTGAGTTCGAGGCCAGCCCTGGTCTAGAAGAGCTAATTCCAAGACAGGAACCAAAAGCTACGGAGAAACCCTGTCTCGAAAATAAAAAATAAAATAAAAAAAAGAACAAAAGAAAGAGAAGAGAGTGTATTTTGTGGTTTGAATGTGAAATGTTCCCTATAGCTCACAGTTTTGAATCCTTGGTGGTGCTGTTTTGAAGGCTGGGGGCCTTTTTCAGGGTGGAGCCTTTCTGGAAGAAGTGTCAGCTAGTATCAGATCTTGAGCTTTCATAGCCCTGCCCCATTTTCTGTTCACTCTGCTTATTGAATCTGTGTCAACATACTCCTGCTCCTACCACCCTACGTTCCCCAGCACAATTGATTAGATTCCCATGAACTCTAAGTCAAAACAAACCTACAAGCCACTCCTGCCCTAACTGACTTCTTGTCAGGTGTCTTATAATAGTAATGATGAAAGAAACTAATTTCACACTGTGGAATGTTAAAGGTGATTCTTCAAATCAAAAGGGATTGACATTGTATAGTAACCCGGATTCCATGCAGCTCATTAAAACAAAATATTGCATATGAAAATAGAAAGTTTTTCACAACTTGTTTAAAAGTCAAATAACAAGCTGATGTTTATAACACTATGTGTAGGAACAAAATCAGTGACTGTGATTGTAACAAGCAAGTACCTGAATTATTCACCTTCAAGGTTATTTTAAGTTGAAATGTATGTAATGAAGACAAGAGCACATGGGAATTAATAAAATGAAGATGTTACATAAACCTTGCTAAGAAAATTCATGCCATAGTGAACAACATTCTGTTCTTCCAGTGAGAAATGAAAGAAGATGCACAGAGAAGAAACAATTGAGAGATGTATAACACAACTGTAGACCCAAACTCTCGTCACATGAATTTACTCACTGATACCTAGAAAAGATTCAAGTGGAGGTATAACAGAACTGTACACCAAAACCCTATCATATGAAGTTACTCACTGATACAGAGGTTTCCAGGGTAGATATAAAGCAAAACACAAATATTTTTTTTCAAGGAAAAAAATGTTCCTTCACATAAAAAGACACAGTAGTTTGAAATTGAGAGTCGAGAGTATGTTGCTCGAGGCACACATCTGAGTTAGCCGGAATGGCAGCATTAACTTTAGGACAAATGGACAACAAACAATAGCCCATCACACATCACAGTGATAAAAAACCCACAATTTTTAAAAGAAGATACATGTGAATTAACTGATGTTATCTTCAGAGAGTATAAATTTAAAAATCATAACAATAACGGGGAAACTGAAAGAAAAGTAATATCTCAAAGTTTATCTTGACAAGAACCATAGTGGAACCACAATTGTAAGCATTGCAGTGTGTTTCTACATCAGAAATTTATGTATGTATATATATATATATGTATATGTGTATATATGATGTATCTCTCCATATAAATAAGATATCTATATATAGTAGATACACATTATAGTAATTATATGTATATACACATACATACACACCCAAACACACACATGTATATATTTAAGACCTCTCTAAAAATTTTGTAAAAGTTATATGATATTCAAGAGTCAGACTCACAGTATACATATACTATTTTTTATTTTAGATGTCCTTATTCCTTGTTCTGGAGGTTTGAAGGTTAACTTCTGATGTTTTGTCTCTTGAGTAGTTCACAAGGAGATAATTAGGCCAATGCAATGAAGATTTTCCTTATTGTTCCTCAGGCATTCTGTCTCATTTGGAAGATTTACTTATTTGTTTTTATCACTAAATCCTATTTAGTTCTAACAAAAGTACTTCTAAATGTGTTTGCTCGGGTACACCCATTTTTCTTTTAAGATCGTAAGGCCATAAACATGCTGACAGGGATTTTTAGGCTTGCTGCTAAGAGCTTTGATTCAGGGAAACAATCAGCATTTAATTTTAAAAGAAGTGGGAAAATAAAACAGCTTATCGCATTTAACATATCTTAGGATGTCCTACTGTAGCCGTGTTATGCATGGGCATGTCCCCACTGGAAGGTGAGTTCTCAGAGATAGTGCATTGAGAAATATGCACAGGCAAATAGATAGAACCTTTATTTTGCTATAAAAATTTCTAAATGCTTTTTGCATATGCCTAAAGCATTTTCTATAGAGTTTTTTTTTATCAACCAAACACTGATTGAAAGGTTAGAAAGAGTGGCTGTTATTATGCGGTTGCGGAGTTTCCTTTAAACTACAACTAAGGACACCAAATCTTTTGGCTTAACTCATGAAGAATGATGAGTGACCCTACTCTTCAGCATCCTTGATTGGAAGCGGATACACAACACTGACCCATGCCTGATGCCACTAGTGAGGAATAAGGTCATGGCTCATATTCTGTCAAAATTACATTCAAGCTGCCAATTGTTTTCCTTTTTAAAAGATTCTCTGACTGATCTTATGGGAAACAATTTGTCAGAATATTTAGGAAGCAATAAATTAAATTGTTATTCATTGGCAATATTATTTTTCCTACATGTATAATGACTATACTCAAATCACATTGCTAAACTTGATTCTTAAAATTAAAAGGGAGATTTAAAAAGGCTACAAAACTCTTAAATATTGTATAAAAGCAGCTGTTTTGCCCAAAGAACATGTGCCCATAGTGTACAGTGTGTGTTGCTCAAATAAATTAACATTTGATTAATGGTCCAACACCACTCCTTTGGCTGAGTATCACATAACAATATAATTTGAACTTTTTAGATTGGGGATCACAGAATCCAGTTGACATGTCCAGTGAAAGCAGTAACTCAGTGTGATGGTTTAAATTAAAAAAAAACAAAAACAAAACATCATTTTCTTGTTTTGAATGGTGAATAAAACTATTGGGATCACTAGGGTGTGGTCTTTGAAGCTGTATCTATCCTTGGGGCAAACCTGCTCTCTCTGCTGACTATAAACATATACACTCCTATTATCTTAAAAGTAGCCTGGCACCCCCGGCCTCTCAGATATGATGGAATTCAGCCAGCTCTTTCAATCCATGTGACAAAAATCAATATTTCCTTCCATCAGTCGTTTCCATCATGTACTTTATGATATCAATATAAAAATAAATTAGGGCTGGAGAGAGAACTCAGTGGTTAAGAGCAGTGGCTGCTCTATCAGAGGACCTAGGTTTGATTCCTAGAACCAACGTTCTGTCTCATAACATCTGTAACTTCAGTTCAAAGGCATCCAGTGTCCTCTTCTGGTCTTGAGAGATACCAGGTGCAGAGACTTACATATGGGCAAAACACACATATACACAAAACATAAGATTATTTTTTATTTGCATGTTTGCCTTTGTGTTGGAGATGCGGTTTCTCTAAGTATCCTTAGCTGTCCTGGAACTCACCTTGTAGACTATATTGCTTCAGATGCTCAGAAATACAACTGTGTCTGCCTCCTAAGTGCTAGGATTAAAAGTGTATACCACTACTGGCTGGAAATAATAATTTTTTAAGTACCTAATGCATAAAGAATTCTAAGTTATCTTTAATGCTCTATTATTTCCCTTATTTTGCCTCAGTTGCAAAATAACCCAAAACAACTCTTTCTTATTATAAAGATTTATGTATCCCTCTGTATTGTACTTGTATCTGTGCGAGTGTATGATCATAACAGGCAGACAGAGCATGCTCAGGCCATAGAGGTTACCAGATCCTCTAGAACTACAGTTACAAATGGTTGTGTCCTGCTTTAGTAGTGTTGGACTGACTCTAGGTTCTTTTCAAGAACAGTGAGTACTCAAATGAGCTGTCTCTCCAGGCCCATCCTTTCTTTGATTTTCATCAAGACATACACAGACTTGAAGTGAGGCTGTTCACTTTTATCAGCCATACAGCCATTAAGTAACTTGACATGCTTTCCCTTCCTTTTAGGAAAAGGGGCACACCTTTGGCTCTTTTCTCTACATCTAAGTGGATTGATTGGCAATAGAATTATACACAGAATGTATATGCATATACCAGAACACCGAGGTTCTGCCTTTCTTCATGTTTGCCTAACTATTCGACTCGTCCACTGATCCCGGAGAAAAAGCCCAGGGAAAGATATTAGCAAGTGTTGCAGGAAGGCCACTTGTTCGCCCCAGCTGCCCAAAACAGAAATAAACACACAAAAATGATATTATTTAAATCACTGCTTGGCCCACTAGCTCTAGATTCTTATTAGCGAACTCTTGCATTTTAATCTAACCCATTTCCATTAATCTGTGCATCACCACTAGGTCGTGGCCTACCAGAAAAGTTTCAGCATGTCTGTTCTGCTGTGGCTCTGTGGCTTCTCTCTGACTCCTTTTTTTTCCCCTAGTATTCAGCTTAGTTTTCCCTGCCTACCTTCATTCCCTGTGCAGGTCCAAGATAGTTAGTTTCTTTATTAAGCAATGGTATTCACACCTTACAGAGGGGAATCCTTACAGCAAGTAAGGTGATAACAGTTTAGGTGGAAAGGTCACACAGACAATTTGTACAGTTCTTGGTCCTCAGGACCATGAAAAACAAATTTAATAGTTTTGTACCACAGAATTCAAATGAGACAGCAGAAGTGGGATTTCTATGGCTAATACAACAGTGGAACAGGAAGACACATAGCGAATGTACTCTGTTCTCTTGCTGCTCATCTCTGCATTGTGGGGGCAAGGGAAAGTGGTTTTAAGACTTTAAAGTGGAGTTATTATGTAAATGCTTTATGTTCTGCTTAAATTGTAGTGAAATACAAGTAGCTAGTTATTCATGCTCTATAGTAGGTTTTATTATTTTGATCAGCTATCCACCCACTCTTTCCCATTTATTTTTTACTCTTGTTATACCTGGTTGTTATACCAGGTAAGGCAGTATATAGTTCATACACCTATTATCAGGTGTGTTTAATTTTTCATATAGTAAGAGCAGATTTAAGGAGAAACATTGCACATAATTGTGCCATTGCTTTATTGTCTCTTTCTTGCCCCTGTGAATGATTGATCAATATGGACAAGATAGGAAATATTTTTTTTACCTAAATCACACAGATTGATGGTAAAACAGTGCATTTATTTTTTTCTGTCTACCTTAGAGTTGCATCTAATTTGTAGTCCTGTGAGAAAAAAAAAATTATTGTCATGAGCCACAAGGATTGTTAGCTTTGTGACTGAAGTCACGGCTGGCAAAGACAGAAAAGCAGACAATAATTGAATCAACTCTAGAAAATTAGTAAATGTGCTTATCAGGAATCAGATTACAAGGAGAAGCTATAAGCCATTTTAAGAATGAGAAACAAGCATAGGGATTCTGTTCTTATGGAAAATAAAAGAATAGCAGAATTTGCAGGGCTTGATGAAGCAACCATTAATAAATCAAACACTGTCTCCTCCACTGAAAAAGTAAACAAAAGTTGTAGTATCCTTTGTGTGTGTGAATGTGCATGCACCCACCCACCCCCCACACCCATAGGGAGGCCAAAGGAAGATATCCCATGGCTTTCTCAACTCACCTTCATTTAATATTTTGAGACAGAGTTTCTTGCTGAATCTGGAACAATCAAATTGTTCATATTGGCAGGCCATAAAGCCCTAGTGATATTCCTGTCACATTGTCCTTAACATCATTATTATAGGAGATGCCCAGTTCAGGCAGCGGTGGGGCTACATCCCCGGCACCCAACCACCTGCATGGCTTATGCCCCAAAATAATTACACGGAAACTGTATTCTTTTAAGCACTGCCTGGCCCGTTATCTGTAGCCTCTTATTGGCTAGCTCTTACATATTAATCTAACCCATTACTAATAATCTGTGTAGCCCACAAGCTGGCTTACCAGGGAAGATCTTAACCTGTGTCTGTCTGGATTGGGAGAATCATGGCGACTCCCTGACTCAGCTTCTTTCTCCCAGCATCCTGTTCTGTTGACTCCACCTACCTAAGGGTGGGCCTATCAAACGGGCTAAGGCAGTTTCTTTATTAGTTAACCAATGAACACAACAGATAAGATACAAGACCCACCTCCATCACCCAGTTTCATCTGGTTTTCTCTCATATGTGCTATAAACTGAAGTTGGAGCAGCACACTTGTGCAGCAAGTACTTTTCTGGTTGATCTGACTTCCCTGTCCTTTAGAGTGACTACTTTCACTAAATTCACAGCCTATAAAATGAAGTGCAGTGCTAAAACTGGAAGTTCTGTTATAAATGTGCAGAAATAAAAGAGAAATAAAGATGAGAAAAAAATCCACTTTGGTTGAGGACTTTCAGAAGACTTCATTGAGAAGGTAATGCCGGGACTAGGTTTTCAAAGATGTGAAACCATTTGGCAGCAGAGAGAATGGTGGGAATGTATTCCAGATACAAGTAAGAATATGTATTATTTAGAACAAACTGTAAACCCTAGTTTAGCTGGAGTATTAAGCATTAGATAGGAGTGGTTGGACAGATTAGATGAAAATGAACTACTAAAGGTGAAATCAAGGAGAGCTTTTTATGCCAAACTAAATAACTTGGCATTTACCCTGGGTAATAAAATTTCACTGGGAAGGATTTTAATCAGGGTAGACAGATGATCTGATTTTCACTTTAGAAATATCGCTTTGTTAGTGCTTAAAGGGTCAGTGGTAAAGGACCAAGGTTAGAATGAGGGGAGATGTGTTAGAAAGTTGTTCATGCAGTTTTCAGAATTATTTAGTATGAAGGGAGTGGGATCACATTTTAGATGCAGTTTAAATTCTAATAGGAGGACGGGGTAATTCAAATATGACAAAATTGCTATAGAAAATTGTTTTGATCTGTTGCATTTGCAATACATCGTCCAACAGAAACATTTCGTTTGACCCTAGCTTTGGAGAGAACACATTGCCCCTCCTCTGAACATCAGACAAAAATATGTCTTAAGCATCTTAAACACTTTGAATATTGCTCCAGGTGAGATTCTTACACAGGAAAAACTCCCCTTGAATTTAGAACAACTGAGAGAACCATGGTTATATTTCTATTGTGCTTCCGATGGCTATTATGTTCACTGAAAGAATCAGGGTTTATTTCCTTTCTCAACTTTTAAATTTTATTAAATTCTTGATTTTTTTCCCTCAAAAGTTCAATAAGGTCAAGTAAATATCCAAGAAGACTCTGCAGCTTGTAATACATCCTGAGACATTCTAGCATTAAACAATCACCTTATTTACTCAGGCAACAAGAACATAAGTAACAAGATTAGATTCCATCAAATGGCATTGTTGTTTATCAGAATAGGAAACAATTAATGGAGTGGAGAGACAGACTACATCATGAAAGTGTTTGTAAAGGATGTTTCTTATAGCATTAGTATTTTGAATGTATGCAAAATTCAAACACCTCTGTAGTTTTAAAAAGTTTATTAAACTGGGCTAAATATCACGATGGAAATTTCTCAAAATGATACATTATTAAACAACAGTAAGACAAAAATGTACAATATTGGGAAAATCAAGGATATCAAATTCAAAACTGAAATGTTATGTAGTCTTATGCCAGAAAGAAGGCATATTGCCAAAAATAGAATCAATGCTGAAAGACATGTGGAGAAAGACAACTTCCTATACATTGTTGATGAGAATAAAGATTAGTATATCCATAACCTGACATAATATAGAGAGTTCTCAGGAAACCATAAATAGAGCTACCTTGTCAATCCTCGTACTGGGTATGTATCCAAAGGAAAAGAAAATAAGCAATGTTTTGAGACATCTTCATGCATATGTTTGTTGTATACTAATAATAGGTAACATTTGGAATATCTGTATCCATTAAATGATGAATAAAGAAAATGTGATGCCTATGATATATATGTATTATGTAAGAGGTGCTGCTTATCAAAGAACGATAAAATCTTGCCTTTTGCAAGACTGTTAATAGATTCTGAGGATGTTATATTAAGTGAACAAAGCAAGAAACTGAAAGACTTAAAGGAGGAAAGTATCATAGGAAGAGCTAAATTGGTGTCGGGGAGTGGAAGACAGGGAAGAAGAATAGAAGAATGAATTCAGGGAGGGATAAATCACACTAAATACCCTTTAAAATGTCATAGGAAAACTTATTACTGTATAATCTCCCCAACACACAGTAAGGGGGTATTTAAATGGGAGTTACACTGTACTGGGACAACAATAATTGGGTATTGTTGATACCATAAGCTAAGAAATAAAAATCCCAGAAATGGGTTACTTATTTTGGAGTTGTTTACTCTGAGGTTTCGTAGATCCCCAAACATTACAGGCTATCAGCAATGCTACTTATTTCCCTCCAGAAATTGATGGTAAGACCCTGTTGCTGAATGTGCTATGTTTTTGAGTCACAGAACATGTAACCATCAAGCCATCCTGTTTGCTAGCTTTCATGGTGTTGGAATAGGTTATGCATGACATCATAGGAAAAGAATAGTCACTGATATTATTCATTTGTGAGTGTTGCAAGCTCCAATAATAACTGGTCTGAAAAGACATACCCACCAGTGGAATTATGACATGGGTGCTGTGGGAGCAGCCAAATACTCTCTAGCTGGATTTAATTCCCACTCCACAATGAGAAGCACATTAAACAATCCAAGAATGGATAGGTTAGTTATTGGTTCTTGAGGATAATCTATTAATATTATTCTGTTAAATGGATACAATATGAAACTGAATCCTAATAACTTATAGATTAAGTCATCTCTCAACTCTCATCAAGGAAGGTTTTACTTGGAGTAGACTATGATTAACATGGAGCTAAAACTGACCATGGAGCAGAGAATAAGAGACTGCATAATACCCAGCCATAAATGGAACATATATACCAGATGCTCTCTGCACAAGGCTTAGAAATCATTGTGGAAGAGGGTGAGAGTGTAAAAATCAGTCAGTGGATGACTCCAAGGATGGAGTGTTGAAATAAGAGTGGAGGGGTTGCGTCCCCAGCACCCCAGCCGCCCACAAGGCTAGCTTTACCCGAAATAATTACACAGACACTGTATTTTTTTAAGCACTGCTTGGCCCATTTCTACCTAGCCTCTTCTAGGCTAATCCTCACATCTGGACTAGCCCATTTCTAATAAGGCATGTAAGCACCCCAAGGTGCGCTTACCGGGAAGATTCTAGCCTATGTCCATCATGGGTTGGAGCTTCATCGAGAGTGCCTCAGAGAGCAGAGCTATCCTGTCTGCCCACTAGACAGGAGCATGTTGTCTCTTGGCGTCTCTCTCTGAGGCGTCTGGCTCTGAGCAGAGCTGCATGCTTTCTGACCTCACTTCCTCTTCCTCTCAGCATTTTCTTCTGTTTACTCCACCCACCTATGTTCTAACCAATCGGGGACCAAGCAGTTTATTTATTGCTTATCCAATGAAATCAACAGATTGATATATGACACTCCCACATCAATGGAGTGTCTTCTGGATACAGCAGAGCAGTGGTATATGAATGCACAGTACTTGTGATAGCATGTCCAAAAGCATTGCAAGTCTTAGACTGACTAAATCCCAGCAAGGAGATGGAAGGCAGACATCCAGCCTACCTCTAGTCAGAGAGATACTGGGAATTGATAGTGACTAGGAGACATAGAGGCATTTTCTCTAAGAGTGTAGCCTCCAGTAAGTTACCATGCTCCAGTAGAAGATCAAATATCCAAGAATGCATGAGCATTAAAAATGGGACTTGATGTGTTCTTGAAAAAGAGGAATACACAAATTTAGACAGGGAGGGCAGGGGAAGTAGATCTGAGGGTAGCTGGTGGTGAACATGGTCAAACATGTTCTCCAAAATTCTCAAAGAACACATACAAACATGCAAATGCGTGTATGCACACAACCATGAAAATGCCTCAATGTCTAAATGTCTGAATCTGAAAGAGAAAAAACAGTTGTTTAACATATTTTGTAATTCAGTTGTTGAACTGTTCTTCTGTAAATTATCCCTCTTCATTTTATACCAACACTTTCTATGTGCCTCTGTTTTCACGGAAGAGATTTCTGCTCTTTCCAAACAGGTACTGGAATTTAGTGGATTTGGAAACAATCTGCTAAAAGGCCATCCACAGTAAAGCACAGTTATAAATATGTCAAAAATATTTTTGTTCCTTAAATTTGATTGCAAATCACTGACAATTGCCTCTAAGAAGCAAGTTATTATGTTCTTTCTTAAGGATCGTAGGACTGCTGAAGTAAAAATTAGGAGTGAACAGATGTAGGTAGGGCAAGTAATCTCATATACTCTAACTGAAAACTATTCAGTATTTTTAAAATCAATAATAATTTGGAATAGTGATTTCTCAGCTTTGCTACAACTAATGCTAAAACATGGATACTACAAAATTTACATGATTGTGAAGTTTCCTGACACTTACATTTTTACCTTAGGCTTTTAAACCAAATCACCATTGCTTTATTTTAAAATACCAATATGAAACAAAAGACATATACTAAAAGAGAATGTAAAATATGCAAAAGTATTATATGGCAAACAACTCAACAATCTAGAACTGCAATAAAAGTTTATGTAATTTCAGGAACCACTTTTAGTTTTGAATATTCTTTTAGAAGTCATTCTGAAACTATGTTGTTAATTCATTTACATATGGAAGTGGTAAAGTAATATTTATTAAAAATAATTAAAATTGTATATCTAATTTTGTTTATTACTTTTTAGTAGATTCTACAGAAAATAAGAGGCCCATGTCCTTATTGTTGCTCTCCAGTGATTTCTAATGTCTAAAATTAGTGACCTATGGGAAATAAACTATAGTAAGACTGCTCATTTGTATTCTAAAAAGATATCAAAATTAGACAAGAAAAGAATAGATATGATTAGCTGAAGGAAATAGTAAGGAGTATGGCTTTAAACATTCATTTTTATTAAAATATCATAAATGAGCAGATAGAGTTTCTTAAAAAAACATACTAATGGAAAATAGGTACACGAACAGTAATCAACTTTATGGATCATCAGGAAAACACAATTGTAAATCACCAAAAATACCATTCCTTAATCAGTAAAGAATGCCTATTATCAAACAGATGAAAGTTAAGTAGTTATGCCAAAGATATGGAGAAAATAATCTGTTATAAAACTTGGGTGAGGGTGAAAATTAGTATAGTTATTACAGAAATAGTACATAGTTCCCTGAAAAAATGCTATGTATTCCTCCAACCTCTGGGCATATATTAAGAGGAAACAAAATTAATATGTTGAAGAGACATCTTTATTCTTATGTTTATTGCAGCATTATTCATAAAAATGAAGGTACAGAATCAAAGGAACCAGAAGTCATCTGGTTAATTAGAAATCATGTATTTCCCAGGGAAATAGTGGTGTCAGGTTATCCAAAGAGGCATAGTTCTGCAGACCTTTGGGAGAGGGTTGATCTCTCAAGCTTCAGCCCAGTCATGTTCATGGCATGATTGCCATAGTTGGTGCCCACTGCACCTCATGGCAGTCAAGCTCAGGAGCAAACTGTGCTCCATTGGGAATTATTGTCAGAACCTGGCCCTCTTGCAGAATCTCGTTTTCATAACAGTTAAGTCCATATCTGCTGTTTTCTTGTCTATTTTAGCAGTCTCTCATATGGTCTTTATCATACTCAGAAATAACTTTATATTTATTTTATAAGTATATATATATTATATATATATACATATACAGTTCTCAATGTAATATAATAGTTAATGGATGCTATAAGAAACTAAATTAAGCGTATTTTTAATCATGTTCAAGAAGAAAACAAGCCATCGTTATTATGCTAGAAATTACAATCATATTTTGGAAAACCTGTTTTTAGAATTATATCATAACATTTTCTATGTTAATGAAAGTACATGAAATCATTCCATATTTTTAGAGATCGATTTATATGCCAGTTTATTTTGTCAAATTATTAGTATGAATTTATAAAGATTGTACACAGAAAGGAAATCAGGTGCTATCCCTTCAATTCTCATATCTTATTTAAAATAGGAAAAAAAATAAAATAAAAAAATGTTTTAACAATTTAAAAGTCAAGTGGTGGTGGTATATGTGTTTAATTCCAGCACTTGGAAGACAGAGGCAGGATCTCTCTGAGTTCAAGTTCAGCCTGGGCTACAGAGCGAGTACAAAGACACGCTCTAAAGCTAAAAACCAAAACAAAACAAAAAACAACAACAAATTTTTAAAATTAGAAACCTGTTTCTGAATGTAAAACAATGATCAATTTTCAGAGAATGTAGTGCTGGAGAACAAGACTCTTGTAGAAAAATCTTTTGCACAAGAAACTCTTTTTACTATAAAGGAGCAATGACCTATTTGGAGATGAAATCATGAAAGACCAAATCATTGAACAATTATCAAGAACTTGACACTCAAAAATACAGTAAATAGTGAGGAGTATGCATATTTCCATTCTGTGTGCACACTTTCCTTTCAGTATCTGGATGATTGGCATCTGCCTTGTGGGAATTCATGCTGTGCATCAGGACATTGGTGCAAATAGGCTTTCGCCCTCAGGAATGCAGATAGATAACAATGTTTAACTCAGATTGCCAGATATTCCTTTTTTATTCTTCAATAGATAACATTGACATTTTCTCAATTATAGCACAAGACAGCTTGAATTTGTTTAAACTATATATTTAGCTGCAGTTCCTAGATTTAAAATTTTTGTAATTTGATGGCTAAATTACTTTAACCCTGATTGACAGTTTCCATTACAGATGTGGATTATTTAAATGACTTCCACTTGATGGAAGAAAATATAGGAACATATAAAGTGGCCTCTGCATTCATCTCCCCTTCATTTCTAAAATGTAATTTTCCTCATTAACAAATGAATAGAAATGATGGATGGAAAATGCTATAAACTTATCACTGAAGGGGAATATTTTAATGATCCTGACATTAATATATAAACAGTCTAACTAGAATACGTAGAAAAGTTTAAAACATATTTTACACTGGGAGTTTTTGAATAAACTAATTATGACTTTAAAACTTGGAAAATAATGATATATTTTTTTCTTATTCTTTGTCTTATTGATTTAATAGGAATTGAATTTTAGTTGTGGAACAAATTACTGCCACTTAGGAGTGGCCAATCAGTTCCTCTAACTGATATTCTTAAAGAAAACGCTTGTTTTTCTCTCCCCATCTCCCCTTATCCCCACCCCACCCCACCCCCAAGTCCCCAATTTTTGCCTAGCAATCTTGTCTACATCCAATATCCAGGAAGATAACTAAATGTTTTTCTTTGGGTTCACCTTCTTTTTTAGCTTCTCTAGGATCATGAATTATAGGCTCAATGTTCTTTATTTATGGCTAGAATCCACTTTTGAGTGAGCAAATACCATATTCATCTTTTTGGGTCTGGGTTACCTCACTCAGGATAATGTTTTCTATTTTTATCCCTTTGCATGCAAAATTTAAGATATTATTGTTTTTTTTACCGCTGAGTAGTACTCTAATGACTGCTCTTTGGACTGGAGAGGGAGGAGAAGGGGGTGTGGGGGAAGGGGGGGAAATGGGAGGAGGTGGAAATTTTTACTAATAATGGTAATAATAAAGAATAAAATAAATAAAAAGAATGCTTGTTAATTTACTTATTTATTTAGTGCCTACTTTTTCTTTGTGAGATATATGTATAAATATGTTGTATATTTGTGTGTGTGCATGTGTGCATATGTGTACATAATTATTGAGATCAGATGATGATGGCATGTGCCTCTTCCATCAAGTCTCACTGAACCTTTGGTTCATGGACTGGCTAGACTGATTAGCCAATAAGCTCCAGGAATCCCCCTGCCTCTGGTCCATACCTGGTGCTAAGACTATAGTACACAAACCAACAAACCAACAATCTAAGTTTTATTTCATGGGTGCTAGGCTTCTGAGCTCAGATTCTCATGACTGGAGCAAGAGATTTAACGACTGAGTCATCTGCACAGTGCTACTTTATCCCTTTTAGTTTACGGTATGTATGCTAACTAACCCATGAGACAAGGAAGAACTGTATAAATTTATAACGTTTTAATCATATTCTTCCTCAACTCTTAGTTATTTTGTTTGTTGTTTTCCCCACCTTATTCACACCATTTTGATAGGTAAGAAATTTTGTTGTAGAAGGTGCGGGTGGCATCCTGCCTCCCTGCTAGCTTAACCCCCTAAATAATCACACAGAAATTGTATTAATTAAATTATTGCCTGGCCCATTATTCCCAGACTCTTATTGGCTAACTCTCACATCTTGATCTAACCTATTTCTATTAATGTGTATCACCACTTGGCTGTGACTCACCAGCATGAGTCTAACCAGCATCTGTCTCGGGCAGGAGAACCATGGCATCCGCCATACTGCCCTTCTTCCTGGCATACAGTTCTATCTACTCTGCCTATCTAAGTTTTACCCTCGCAAAAGGCCAAGGCAGTTTCTTTATTCAACCTATGAAATCAACACATAGGCAGTAGAACCTCCTACACCATAATTTGGGGAAAACATGATATATTTTGAGTTCATATTTTCTTTACATGTTGTCTACTTCTTCATATGTCATTTGCCTTTCAGACACCAATGCCTGGCTTTAGACAAGAGGAGCTTCTCAAGTGCCCTCTTTGATGATCCCCATTCTGTTTATTACTTTGAAGTGCGAACAAGCAACAGTGTCTTGTCCCCCACTGATATCTTAAATGACCTAGGAGGCCTATATAGATAAGGGTAGGCACCCTTTTGAGACTTCTTTTTTATGTGGTTTTTACCTCTGATTCTCCCACTTCATTTCCTGAGTTTCCTTCAATGTATCTATAAACTCCTATCATGTCTATCTAACTTGTAACAAACCCTTGAATTTCTAAGGGCTTTTTCTACTTAACTAATTTATGATGAGAGCTCTTGATTTGTCCAATAAAAACCCATATGTACACAAAAGCCTAATTATACATTTTCTATGCATGTGTACAATACCCATCAACCATGTCTCCTCTAGAGTAAGTTACTCTCATAATGTGATCACTGTTATATACTCACATGTCAGTCAAAGCTTCTAGTATGTTCACTTACTTGACAATATGGAAAATTGTATTCATTTTTGTATCATATGTACATATATTATAACTCAATACATGTATTCTAAGAGCTTATAAAACTTTGAAAATAATCTATCATTTCAGATGTTGAGATATACACGTGTGTGTATCACATGTATTTTTTGCACATACATATTATATGTATAATAATGTGGCATTAGTATCCTCATTAGGTAAAGGGATCCTAACATATATTTAATAAATCCATTCAAATCAGTAGCATATGCCATCCCTGGGTGATGCTTACAGAGCTGAAAGAATTCATTGTTCTCTCAGATTGGGCTAAGATCCTATGTGCAGGAATACGCTTTTCTGCTTTGTTAATGTAATTTATTCTTCTTGATCAGCTGTTTTAAAAAAAAGGTTGAGTGTGAAATTAACATTTCTTTTATAAAACTTCTGATGTTTGTGATTTAACTTATGTTTTTGGTATTTCTAACAGAATCGTTAGTGCCCATTGTGCTAGAGAGTAAGTTAACCATCAGAATTTTTTTTGCTAGAGGCTTTCATTCTAAGAAATAACCTTCCCCCAGATAATAGGAAACCCATCTGTATTATTCTTCTGTCAAATACCTTTTCAGTATTTGAAAGTGTACATGTCAGAATAAAATGAGATAAAAGGTTTTTCAAATATTTTTTTTCTTTTCAATTGTAATACCTATAATTTACTCCCTGTCTTGTATGAAAAGGTCATTAAATGCTACATCTTTTAAAAATAACGCTACGTATCCAGATTACTAAAGAGTTTTGAGGGTATAAATAAAAGATATCTTTGAAATGTATCATTATCCTATTGATACTGATTGGTGAATGTACCTTCTTTCTTATAATAACCAAGATCACCTGTAGGAGAGCAGGATTGCCCGTTGGATTTAAAAAGCATTCCATAATGAATATTCAGAACAATACGAATACATAAAAATACACTAAATTGATGAACTTGTGTCAACATTGAACCCTGCTTGGCTTGTAGGCAAGATTTTTCTTATTATGTATTTATAGTAAGCTTACTTCCAAGAAAATAAAATACATTTTCTCCAAGAGAACTTTCCCCCCACTTTGCACTGTAGCCCTATTTTCTAACCTTGGGAGCAGCTGCTCTTAACAACAGATAATTGGCAGTTTCCCAGGATGCAGAAGGTCATTCCATTAAGAAGAAAGATGGCTGTAGTGCATGAAAGCCAGGGAGCTCTTCTCTCATCCTGGAAACCAAAATATAGGCATCCAGGTGAGAACATATGTAGCAAGTGATGGATGCAGGTGGAAAACCATCAGCATGCAAGCTTTCAGCCTCTGTGATCCCACAACAACACTGAAGAAAACAAATGAGTGCAAATGTTTTATTTATTTATCTTTTTACTAAAGAATTTTAGCATAAGTTTCAGAAAAAAAGTTACTTACTTTGAGTCTTGCTAGGATGAGGAACACTATTAAAAAGAACTGTATATAAATTAAAAAATGAGAAAGCAAAACACAAAGAACAAGGCCAAAGAGATGCTCTAATCTGGCGTCCCAGTACACATAGATCTCCACCTCAGCCAAGCCTGATCCCGCAGGATTGACTGCAACTTGACTTGAATTCCCAGCATGAGCTCACGACTTCAGTGGGAATCCGAAAACGACAAAAATAAGTATGAATGGGTCCTCCCAAAACCCTATAGCATAGACAAGAAAAAGGACTCACCAAGATGTGTCCGCTAAGCCTAAAAGGTGGTTTTAAGCATGGCATAGAGAGCTCAAATTGTAGAATAGGGGCCTTTGAACACATGGCCTGCCACATGGACAGGGCCTGCCCTAGCTCGGTGGGACCCTCCAAATGATAGGAACATTTCTTTATATAAGCTCTTCGCTGACGCAAAAATTCCCAATCAAGCCAAATGAAAACCAGCCAAATTAAAAAATATCCAGGTTTAATGGGAGATTTGACCCAGGGAGCGGTCAGGATCTGGCCTCTTGTGATTTGGAGTCCAGACCAGGCCTGGAGTGCAAGGGATTGGGTCCTATGCTCCCAACTTGACAGTGAGCTCACAAGTATTATACAATAAATTTACAGCCAACAGATGTATTGGACTATCCACAAAAAAAAAATGTATATGTATACTTCACCTGGACATTCTGTTTTTGTAGAGATGTGGAAACATCTGTCCATTGGGCAAATCACTGTCAGTTCTGTAAAATTCTAGTGAAATCATGGCATTTCTCCCTTCTATAGTATCCCATCAGGGTATAAACCTGACTTTTCCCCTAGGGCATCCAGATACCTCCCTCACACCATGAAGTTATGGTGTGAAAAGGATTCAGTCAAGTCTTTGTTTTCATATTTCCCCACAAACTTTCTTTATTGACAGTAGTCACTGATAAGAAAAGAGTCTCATACAGGAGGTAACATGTTTGCTCTAATAGCAGACTCAGAAAGGGGTGATCTACTGGTCTTCTGCTCTATTCTGACTTAATAGGCTACTGATATTCTGTATTTACCCTTTTCCTTGGTTTCAACTAACATAAGATCACAGCTCAGGAAATCAACTGTTTGTAGAGTAAAAATGCCTTGTTAGCTAAAACTAGCTTCAGAGAGAAAAATTCTCACCTGGGTACCCTGCTGGAGTAAAACGTGGGACTCCCCAGATTCCTTTTAACTCAACCAGCTAGATGCTAATGCAAATCAAGCCTACAGGTTAGTATAGCTACTAATACTCTATTCCCAGCCACAGGGAAACTTCACAGCCATACCCAGCCTGCGACACAAGGTGCCACCTTGCCAGATCCACAGGGTTTCTTGTGACTCTGTGAAGAAAATGCATGCTTGATACCACTGTTACCACCTGGTATTGCTAACTTGTCTGTATGCCTATATAAACTAAAAGCTTTGTGAGGACCATCAACCTTTTTTTTTACTTTTACCCATATGCTTTATGGCTAATGCCTTGCCCTTATGTCTTATGTCCTTATGTTCATCTTCCCCTAAAGAACAAAGAAACCTGCAGTAAAATAGGTCCTAAGTCAGTCAGTTTGTTTTACCCCTCAGGTCCCGAACCCAAGCCAGTCTTTGCTTGTCATAGAGAGTCCTATTCTGAGTGAGTGACTGAGAGAGTGCTGAGGCCAGTACTCAATAGCTCATAAAAGAAACCCACACCTGGAGCCATTATCAGACCTAGAACCTGATTAGGGTAATATGTTATAGGCCCTAGGGTGGAATCTACTAATATTATTCCACTAAATAGACATAGTATTAAATGGACTTCTAATGACTTGTCATTATACTCATACATTTTAGAGACTTTCTAGATTTGAAAATTTTATATGTATGACTGTTTTGCCTGCATTCCAATATATGCACCACATATGTTGCTGGTGGTAATAGAGATCAGAAGAAGGCATTATGTTCCGTGGAAATGGAGTTATGGATGGCTCTGAAGCATTTGTAGGGGGTGGGGGTGTATGTGTACTAAGAATTGAAACTTGGTCCTCTGTAAGAGTAACAAATGTTCTTATCTGTAAAGCCATCCCTCCAGATCCTGTTATAGCCATCGAGTAATGCATCATTCAACCAGTATGAATGAAGGACAAAGCTTCTATTTGTGATTGAGACACAGACCCACAATTGACTGAAGTCTCAAGAAAAACACATTCTGAATAGCTGAGCAATAAATGGCACATTTGTATCACATCTGTATGCCCAAGGCTCAGGGGTCACTGTATATAAGAGAGAACAGAAAGACAAGTCAAATTACAGCATGGAGAGATCAGGTAAACATTCCAGCTCATACCTACCCAAGGAGCTAGTGTCAAATGTTAGCTGTTGACGGAGAGAAAATTGCTTTTCTTTAATAATGTTATTCCTGCTAATTGTACTGCACTCCAGGGCAAGGTCACACATTCTAGAATATATGGGTGGGCAGCACACATTAGAATTGATGAATGGGGAAAAAAGACACACATTTGGGAGGATAAGGAATCATGGGTTAGTGTGAGAGAAGTTGGAAGAGAGAAAGTGAGTATAATGAAAACATAAAGTACACAATTCTTAAAGAACTAATAAAAATAATTACATTCAATTAGTTATCTGTTATGGTAGATATCCATCCCTAGTTTTGGACCATTCACTGACTTCAAAATTATGCTAATTGAAAATAAAATAAAATTTGTTGTTGCTTCCATAGTAGGTCTGTGTCAGATGAGTGCAGTTCTCATGTCCAAATTACACGAGATTCTAAGCAGAATATAGATTCTGTTTCCACATCAATAAAAGCCTTGACAGATAAAGGCTCCAGGTGCCTGGTCATTTGTACTCTTCTGCCTCTGTGCCTTACAGCAAGATAGTCATTTTCCACTAAAATCTTTCTCCTCCTCCTCCTCCTCTTTCTCCTCCTTCTCCTCCTCTTCCTTCTCCTCCTCCTCCTCCTCCTCCTTCTTATTCTTTATAAAAGTTTTCTTAAACTACCTTCTGGTCTCTCTTTGGATCTTTGTCTTGAAGAGTGCTCTTGTGGGGCTACCTCACCCAAAAACAAAGACAACTTTTCTGCTATGATATATATCATTTTAAATTAGAACTAGTTATGGTGTTGAGAAATGAATGTTTCTTGGTTGTTATTTTTCTTCTGATACAGGATATAGATGGCTATATAGAAAGACAAAATATATCAGAATTGTTGAGCTGCAGGCAATTTAAAAGACACCGGTATACAAAAGTTCTTTGCCTCTCTTCCTTCTGTCTATAAGCAGAATGTAAATTTGCAAATACCAGGGGGATCTTGCTCCCATTTTGCATTGCAGAAAACAAATTTTAAGTAGCAAGGACTGTCTGTCTACTGTTACTAGCCTTCAGGTAGAACCAGAGAAATTTACTCAAGTGGTTTTCTTGACTTCTGTTTGACTTGCCTCAAGTTGTAACCCCTAAGAACTCCAGGTCTTTGTCTTTTTGCCTTGCGAATTCTCTAAGAAATTGCAGTTCTGTTAAGATGCTGTGTCAGTTAGAATACAAAGTCAATTTTTAGAACTATCCTTTTCCAAATGACTGCTATATTGAAATGCAATTTGCATGTTCATAAATTTGTCAGAGTTTTATTCCTTAATCTGTCTTTTGTTCCAGACATCATTCCATAAGAACCTATGAAGTTAAGACAATTGTCTTTTCTTCTAACTGTGTATTTTGGAATCTAAGTGTTTTCTGTTCAGCCCTCTTTTGCAGACAATATCATTCTTTCTTAATTTGACATTTTGAATTTAATGGACTATGTATTAAGTCTTTCTAATATTTTATACTTCTCCATAGGTTTTGTGTGATCAAAAAAATGACAAATATCTGGATTATATATATACCTGGTGGTGGGCTGTGCATTTTCCTGGATCCTTTAAGAGAGAGAAACTGCATAGAAGTTTGAAGAAGAAATGTTTACTGTAAGTATATGAATGTAAATATATAACTTTACTAATTGACTGAGCTAATGAATAATAGGAAGAATTAAATAAATTAAATGAAAGAGGATTATATGCAATCAACAAATTTGGAGCTCAGCTGGAGTAGCCAAGACAGAGCACCCACAAGCCACAGGAGGAGATCCAGACCTGGTTGCAAAAAACATTTTCTTGCCTGCCAAATAACAGAGGTCAGAGAGGTTCCACACCAGCAAAACTTGACAGACAGCTGCCCTGGTAGGGCTTGGAGATGCTACAAAAAGGTGTGATCCAGATTTACAGTAAGGATTCTGACCTCAAATTGCCTGCATTTAAGTTGTGGTTTTCTGTTTCCCCTTCCTAAGAGAAAGCTCACTGAGTCTGGACTGATGAGGGGTGAGGGTACAGCTGCATGGGACCAGGAAAGGCCTACTAAATGTAAGGGACAGTTGTGAGGCTTGGGCAGTCTGTGGGGTCACTGGAGGCGGGACTGGAATTTGTCCCTGGTGCTTGAACTGGCCTCTGGGGACTTATTCTTTTGGAGAGGGTTGCCTTGCTTAGCCTGGATGTAGGGGGTAAGGCATTGGTCTTGCCTCCGACTGAGGTGTGGACTTTGTTGACTCCCCATGGAAAGTCTTGCCCTTTCTGAAGAGTGGATGGGGGTGGTATGGAGATAGAGGGTAAAGCTGGAGGAGGGGAAGGAATGGGAGGGATCAGGATAGCTATGTAAAATGAGAAAAGATTTTATTTAAAATATTCTTAGTGAAACAGAGGAAAAAAATTGGAATAATCTCCTGTAGCTTATCAGATCACCATGGTTTAAAGTTAGAAATCAACAACACCACTAATATATGAATTTTAGTCTTAAGTAGAATTCATTAAATGAGTAAAATGATATACAGATATAAGGTTGAAAACTTTTAATTTTTCTAAGAATTAGTCTTTAATAAGAACAATTTTTTTCTACTGTATTTTCAATGATCTAAACTAACTAGGTTAAAATGATATGCTGTGGTGATTTAAGTTCAATTTTCAAGTAATAAATTTGTATGACACTACTTTTCCATTCTTTGTTTTAGATGAGACCTTTGTAGGGAATGCTGCTTGTCAGAGAATACATGCTGAAGATGAGTAACACCCACGGGCCTTTCAGAACATGCCTCTGGGGAAGTTGAGCAGCTTGTGATCGGAGATCTGTTATGAGAAAGGAAAAGATGAGTAAGAACATTGGGGTGTGTGGGCCATTTCATTTTCTCTCTTCTGTCTTTATCTTAGAACGTGGGATGTTCCACCCAGCTATTTTCCCCAGAGCTGGGGAGCTCTTCCAGGCCCTGCCTCTGTGTCCTTCAGAATCCCAGAGAGACAGATTTTCTAAGTTCATTCTTACTGTGATTAACTGTGCTGTTCTCAGAAAACCAAGGCACCAATTTCAGTGGTCAACAAATGCTAAAAAAAAAAAAAAAAAAAAAATCCCTCATTTTTAGGAAAGTCACTCTGCAAAATTACATTAAGGGGTTCTCTCCATGACCACATTTGTAGTGACAGTGCTGTCCATGGCTACAAAGCCTTTTGGAGCATAGCCTGCTACATTTTAGTTAGTGTGAATATACTGGAACTAAGTGGACTATTTTAGATGCCACTTACTAAAGCATTTAGTATTGTATCTAATCCCTCTGCTGAGAGGTTAAAATCTGGAATGAAAATTTTCTACGTAGACTGTTGACATCCTTTTAAACCAAATTTTATTCATTTATAATGTCATAATTTTAAGAGAGAAACTGTAGGACTGATGCAAATATCGTCTAAGTGAGTCTAAGAAATTATTGAAAAGCTGTTAATTATCAAACTTATGTAACAGAGAAATAACCCAGTTGAAGATTTACAAACAGTCAAATGGAATAGCATATTGTCTTTTATCAACTGCTCTGGAACTTTAATCTCCAAAGCTTTGGGACTTTGGTTGTGTGTAGTATTCTAAGTGAGAATACACTATGTGATTTTTTGGCACTTATTAAAGATATGGGGCTTCTGACAAAATTCAGTGATATACTGATGATGCCTTTGTGTGAGTTCCTATCAACACATGTCATGTTAGTTGAGATGCTTATTTATATATCTATGCATAGAATTTAAATTAGCATTCTTGATAACATGTCTATCTCTGTCTGTGCCTCCCATGCTTCCCTCTCTCTCTGTTTCTCTGTGCATGCATGAGTGTGTTTTCTAGTTTTGGGAATACACTAATCTACTTTTATTGGCATAGAATAATGATACTCTGGAATAAAATTCAATATAAACATAACTGTAATGAAAAATAGAAGACTGTAAAGCAAAATTAATGACTAGAAACTTCACCTCAGTTTTTGCTTTTCAGATTCACATGGTTCATCATCCTCACCTAAGACATGTTGTTGGCCATGGCAGTTATTATGATATATTGGTGTCTGCTAACTGGCTATTATCCAGAGCACAAAAAACTAATGCCACCTGGCTTTATATGTTTCTGTCTTAAGCTGATGTTTGCAATGGCGTTTCAGATAAGGAGACATAAAAGAAAATGTTGAGATTCAATTTTATGGTGTAATCCATGAGAATGTTCAAATGAAAAACAACTCACCAAGGAAGACCACACTGTTTTTCTTCATCAATAAAAACTTCTTATGCCTTCAATATAAGAGTTTATATGGAACCAGGTGGGCGGGAGTTCCTTTGTCTCAATGGCTTGCCTGCAGCAAGCAAGGTAGATGCTTTGTTTACAAGCCACCCAACCAGCATGGAGATCTGATCTCGGCACCAGGAGAGCCATCACTGGGGAATGCCATCACTGGGAAGGTACATCAGTGGGCAAGGAGACCCAATCTTATAAAAGAAGATCCATAGGGGAGCATACTTTGTTACATACTTGGTAACAAAGCAAACTTCCAGAGTTACAAAAAAATATTAGTAACCACCTGCGCTTATCAGATCACCATGGATTAAAGTTAGAATTCAACATCAATTCTACACCCAGAAAGACTACAAACTCATGGAAACTGAACAGTCAACTACTGAACCATACCTGGATTAAGGAAGAAATAACGAAAGAAATTAAAGTCTTCCTTGAATTCAATGAAAATAAAGAAACAACATACTCAAACTTATGGGACACTATGAAAGCAGTCCTAAGAGGAAAGTTCATAGCACTAAGTGCCCACTTAAAGAAAACAGAGAAAGCACACATTGGAGACTTAACAGCCCACCTGAAAGCTCTAGAAAAAAAAGAAGCAGACTCACCTAGGAGGAGTAGAAGACTGGAAATAATCAAACTGAGGGCTGAAATCAACAAAATTAAAACACAGAAAACAATCCAAAGAATCAATGAAACAGAAAGCTGGTTCCTGGAGAAAATCAACAAGATTGATAAACCCTTATCCGAACTAATCAAACAGCAGAGAGAGAATATGCAAATTAATAAGATCAGAAATGAAAAGGGAGACATAACCACAGACACAGAGGAAATTCAGAGAATCATTAGATCTTACTACAAAAGCCTGTATGCCACAAAACTGGAAAATGTAAAAGAAATGGACACTTTTTTAGATAAATACCATATACCAAAGTTAAACCAGGACCAGGTGAACAACCTAAATAGACCTGTTAGTTGTGAAGAATTAGAAACTGTTATCAAAAACCTCCCTACCAAAAAAAAAGCCCAGAACCAGATGGTTTCAATGTGAATTCTACCAGAACTTCCAAGAAGACCTAATACCTATACTCCTTAATGTATTTCACAATATAGAAACAGAAGAGTCATTGCCAAATTCCTTTTATGAAGCTACAGTTACTCTGATACCAAAACCACACAAAGACTCAACTAAGAGAGAGAATTACAGGCCAATCTCACTCAAGAACATCGACACAAAAATTCTCAACAAGATACTGGCAAACTGAATCCAAGAACACATTAGAAAAATTATCCATTATGATCAAGTATGCTTCATTCCAAAGATGCAGGGCTGGTTCAACATACAGAAATCTATCAATGTAATTCATCATATAAATAAACTGAAAGAAAAAAAGTATATGATCACTTCATTAGATGCTGAAAAAGGATTTGACAAAATTCAACATCCTTTTATGATAAAGGTATTGGAGAGACAAGGGATACAAGGGTCATACCTAACTATAATAAAAGCTATTTATAGCAAGGGGACAGCTAACATCAAATTAAATGGAGAGAAACTCAAATCCATCCCACTAAAATCAGGAACACGACAAGCCTGTCCACTCTTTCCATACCTCTTCAATATAGTGCTTGAAGTTTTAGCAATAGCAATGAGACAATATAAGGGGATCAAGGGGATTCGAATTGGAAAGGAAGAAGTTAAACTTTCATTATTTGCAGATGATATAATAGTGTACATAAGCGACCCAAAAAACCCCACCAAAGAACTCCTACAGCTGATAAACACCTTTAGTAATGTGGCAGGATACAAGATCAACTTCAAAAAATCAGTCACCCTCCTATACACAAAGGATATGGAAGCAGAGAGGAAAATCAGAGAAGCATCCCTTTCACAATAGCCACAAACAGCATAAAATATCCTGGGGTAACTCTAACCAAGGAAGTGAAAGATCTATTTGACAAGAACTTTAAGGCATTGAAGAAAGAAATTGAAGAGGATACCAGAAAACGGATGGATCTCCTTGCTCTTGGATTGAGAGGATCAATATAGTAAAAATGGCAATTCTACCAAAGGCAATTTATAGATTCAATGCAATCCCCATCAAGGTCCCATCAAAATTCTTCACAGATCTTGAGAGGACAATAGTTAACTTTATATAAAAAAAAGCCAGGATAGCCAAAACAATCTTATACAATAAAGGAACTTCTGCAGACATTACCATCCCTGACTTCAAACTCTATTACAGAGCTACAGTAATGAATCAGCGTGGTATTGGCATAAAAACAGAGAAGTCGACCAATGTAAGCATATAGAAGACCCGGATTTTAACCCACAAACCTGTCAACATCACATTTTCGATAAAGGAGCTAAAATTATACAATGGAAGAAAGAAAGCATCTTCAACAAATGGTGCTGGCACAACTGGATGTCAACCTGTAGAAGAATGAAAATAGACCCATATCTATCACCATGCACAAAACTCAAGTCCAAATGGATCAAAGACCTCAATATCAATTTGAACACACTGAACCTGATAGAAGAGAAAGTGGGAAGTACCCTACAACAGATGGGCACAGGAGATCACTTTCTATGTATAACCCCAGAAGCACAGAAATTACGGGCATCATTGAATAAATGGGACCTACTAAAACTGAGAAGCTTCTGTAAAGCAAGGGACACTGTCACTAAGACAAAAAGGCAACCTACTGACTGAGAGAAGATCTTCTCCAACCCTGAAACAGACAAAGGTCTGATCTCCAAAATATATAGAGAACTCAAGAAACTAGACTTTAAAATGCTAATTAACCCAAATAAAAAATGGGACACTGAACTGAACAGAGAATTCTCAACAGAAGAAGTTCATATGGCCAAAAAACACTTAAGGACATGCTCAACCTTTTTAGTGATCAGAGAAATGCAAATCAAAACAACTTTGAGATATCATCTTACACCTGTCAGAATGGCTAAAATCAAAAACACCAATGATAGCCTATGTTGAAGAGGTTGTGGAGGAAGGGGTACCCTCATATATTGCTGGTGGGAATGCAAACTTGTGCAACCACTTTGGAAAGTGTTGAAATAGCAGCAGCGGGGTTGCGTCCCCAACACCCCAGCCGCTTGCACGGCTAGCTTTATCCGAAATAATTACACACAAACTGTATTCTTTTAAGCACTGCTTGGCCCATTTCTATCATGACTCTTCTAGGCTAACTCTCGCACCTGGACTAACCCATTTCTAATCATGTTAGTAGCACCATGAGGTGCGCTTACCAGGAAGATTCTAGCCTACATCCATCTTGAGTCGGAGTTTCATCCCTCGGCCTCAGAGAGCAGAGCTATCCCGTCTGCCCGCTAGACAGGAGCATGGTGTCTCTCTCTGAGACTTCTGGCTCTGAGCAGACTGCATGCTTTCTGACCTCACTTCCTCCCTCTCAGCATTTTTTCTATTTACTCCACCCACCTATGTTCCTACCTATCAGGACCAAGCAGTTTATTTATTGCTTATCCAATGAAATCAACAGATTGATATGACACTCCCACATCACTTCCCCTTTTCTGTTTAAACAAAAGGAAAGGCTTAACTTTAACATAGCAAATACAATATTACCTAAGCAAATAAAAGTGAGCAATTTCAAAACTCTAGAGATGACAGAGACATCTCGCTGCCTGCACAGTCACCCAAAGTTCCTCTGTACCATTGGAGCATTCTCGGCCCACAGGCCCATAGTTTTCAGCAGACATTCCACAAAGCAGGAAATTTCAAAGGCAGTCACTATCTGCTTGTCCTGAAGAATGTCTTTCAGACTCTTTTATGAATCAGGAACCCCGAAAGATCATCTCACCTTTGGCAAGTTCAGTAGTCCTCTCTCTGTGGGTTCTCTGTGTCCAGTTTATGCAATAGTCCAGGCAAGAGCAGTTTCTTGCCCAAATGGCTATCAAACTCCATAAGGATCCTCTTCGATGCCCATCTTCTTCCTGAAGTAGATTGGTGCTGCCAGGAGCAGAGTGTCTCATTGTCATGAAAAGTCCCAAGTTATTAAAACATTTAAAATGCCATATTCTCTAGCCTTTGAAAGATATGAAGAATGCCTATCAGAAATATATCCATGCACATCTAGAAAATCTAACATGACTACAAACTTGACTATTATAGATGATTATTAACAGCCTATATGCATTACATTTTTAAGTGAACTACACAATCACAATACCTTAATCAAGATCAGAAATAAATACATATAACAAAATTGACCTTAAATCTCTATCAATAAAGCAACATCTATACTAATGCAAATTATTCATTCCTATATCATATCCCCTTTTTAAATGTAAAATAACATTTATAAACCATTTTTTGGGAATATGGGCGCAGTTATTTCTCTCCAAACTGCTTCCTGCTGAATGGGGGCGTCATTAATTAGGTCTTTCATGGTATAACCTGTGTGCCAGGGTCATCTCAGTTGGCAGTTGAGCGAAGCAATTTTCTGAAGATGTTTTACAGCAACCGTTCAGGAGGGCGTGGTCCATCATACCACATTCGGATAGAAGAAGTGAACAGGGTCTCATCCTCTGTGAAAACAAAACAAGAAACTCCTTTCCAAAGTATCATGTCCTTAGATCCAAATTGCAAAGTCAAGGAATCAAAGTATCTATGTTGGATTAGTTCAGCAGCATTTGTAAACAAATATCTTTTAGTAGCTGTTGCTCCTTCTTCAGTATTCAAACAATTCAAAGAGAGCATAATAGCATACAGTATCAAGATTCTCTGTGTATTTTCCATCTTTGTACGCTTTATTTGAACCTCTATTTCATTTATTTTTACTTTTATTTTATATTCTCTGCATCTTTGTCCTAGAATAACTCTGTAGACCAAGCTGTCCTTGAACTCGCAGAGATCCTTCTGTCTCTGCCTCCCAGGCATTAAGATTAAAGGTGTATGCTACCACACCTTGAACTCACAGAGATCTGTTTGTCTCTGCCTTCTAGGCACTGGGATTAAAGGCATGTACTACCACACCCAACTACTCTCTTTCATTTTTTATTTTTGCTTTTAAGAACTTTTAGCTTGCATATATTTTTAACACACTGTAAACCATTTAGAAATTTTCTTTGTCTTTGAATCTCTCTTTACTGTATATCTCTCTTTTTCTTACCACACGAGCCTTTAAATTACAGAGCAATATGGGTAGTATTAAAGCCGTGGCTTTGCCACCTAGATCCAGTCCATTCCTTAGCTTTCTGCCATTCCAACCTTGTGGCTGAGGTACCGGCCAGAGCCGCCTTCAGTGCCACAACTCTACAGTGTTTCAAGGTCCTTGACAGCTTCCGCAGCCTGGGCTTGTAAACTGCATGACCCGCCCGCGTAAAAGAGTCAGAGTTTGCCCTGGCAGGACAGCCCAGAAAGCCGGCATTTTAAAACGGCACAGCTTTTTTCCTGCTACGGCTGAAAACCGAAAACCATGCGTTCAGCTTTTCATCAACACCGTTTAAGTGTTTCGTGGCAGGACCTCTTAATGAGCTGCAGGGTTTTGCAGCTGAAGCTGAGTCAGGAAGCCTCTCTCAGATGAGAGCGCTTGCTTGACTCTAGTAAGCAGAGTAGAACCGAGAAACTGCTGCTACCAAGAAATCATGCACAAAGCTGTCGTTTTGTTCTAGAATTACTTCCCAAGCTGTCTCAGGCTTTATGTGGATACAGTTGTCCCCACGTTGGGCAGCCATCTGTTGAAATAGCAGCAGCGGGATTGCGTTCCCCAACAGGAAAGCAGCGTGGAGGTTTCTCAGGAAATTCGGGATCAACCTACCCATGGACCCAGCAATACCACTCTTGGAAATATACCCAAGAGATGCCCTATCAGATGACAGAAGCATTTGTTCAACTATGTTCATAGCAGCATTATTTGTAATAGCCAGAACCTGGAAACAACCTAGATGTCCTTCAATGGAAGAATGGATGAAGAAAGTGTGGAATATATACACATTAGAGTACTACGCTGCAGTAAAAAACAATGACTTCTCAAATTTTGCATGCAAATAGATGGAAATAGAAAACACTATCCTGAGTGAGGTAACCCAGACCCAAAAAGATGAACATGGGATGTACTCACTCATAATTGTTTTCTAGCTATAAATAAAGGTCACCGAGTATATAATTTGTGATCCTAAAGAAGCTAAATAAGAATGTGAACCAAAAGAAAAACATATAATTATCCTCCTAGATATGGGAAGTAGACAAGATTGCCTGGCAAATTTGGGATCTTGGGGATGGGGTGGGATGGGGGTCAGGGGAGATGGGGAGAGAAATCTGAAAAGGGGAGGAGGAGGGAACTTGGGTAAACGGAATGATTGGGATAAAGGAAGGTTGGATAAAGGAGTGGGGAAGCACATATCTTAATTAAGGGAGCCATCTTAGGGTTGGCAAGAGACTTGAACCTAGAGGGGCTCCCAGGTGCCCAAGGCGATGTCCCCCGCTAGTACCTTGGGCAACTGAGGAGAGGGAGCTTGAAATGGCCCTACCCTATAATCATACTGATGAATATCTTGCATATCACCTTAGAACCTTCATCTGGCGATGGATGGAGTTAGAGACAGACCCACACTGGAGCGCCGGACTGAGCTTCCAAGGTCCCAATGAGGAGCAGAAGGAGGGAGAACATGAGCAAGGAAGTCAGGACCACAAGGGGTGCATCCACCCACTGAGACACTGGGGTTGATCTATTGGGAGCTCACCAAGGCCAGCTGGACTGTGACTGAAAAAGCATGGGATAAAAAAAGACACTCTGAACATGGCGGACCATGAGGGATGATGAGAAGCCGAGGACAATGGCATCGGGTTTTGATCCTACTTCATGTTCTGGCTTTGTGGGAGCCTAGCCAGTTTGGATGTTCACCTTCCTAGACCTGGATGGAGGGGGAAGGACCTTGGACTTTCCACAGGGCAGGAAACCCTGACTGCTCTTCGGACTGGAGAGGGAGGGGAAGAGGAGTGGTTGGAGGGGGAGAGGAGTGGGAGGAAGGGGAGGGAAATGGGAGGCTGAAAGGAGGTGGAAATTTTTTTCAATAAAAAATAAAAAAATAATAGAAAAGAGTTTATATGACTGTAGATAATATAGTCATTGGAAATAAGTAGCTTTTAAATTAGAGATATAATATACTATTAGTTTAAATATTATTAAAAAATTATCTTTACCTTTACCATGTACAATTTTTTATAAAAAGCAATATTTGTAGTTGTCATATTTAATAAAGACCTACATTTGTAGCTATGCTTTGACATTATGTAAGTTAAAAATAAAATATCAAATTAATCAAACTGCTCACATTTTAACATTTCTCCTTTTCCTGTGGCTTGTAACTAAGGATATGCTATGGAGACATAATATATTCAAACTCCAAAAGAATTATGTCTCCTGTAATTGGAATTTGACCTGGTAAGCAGTTCAAAAAGGATTCGGAGGGTATTTCAGATTACTTCTAAAATTTTCCTTTATTTTTAAATACAAAACCTCATATGAATAGATCCTTTAATAAAAAATTGGGCTTAAGTAAGTTTTATAGGAGCTGTAAAGTATATTATCCGTGATTATTTTTCTAATACTAATGAAAGCTCACAGCATAATGTCAAACTCAAGTGAGATGTCTCTAGAGTTGTCTTTTGTCTTTTGCTTCTTGAGCGGTTGATTATTTCCAATAAACGTCATTTGATTAAGAAATTCAATATTATCAGCAAAGCCTGGATGATACAGAGAGTCCCCATACAGCGCTGTCAGCACACTTACACAGCTCCCATCCCCATACACAGCTTGCACCAGAGTGGTTCATCCACTATACCTTATAAAAAACGACTTATCACAATCACTGAAAGTCCCTAATTTACATATACTTCAGTTTTGCTGGTGTACTGTCTACAGAATATGTTACAACACTTATTAAGCATTATAATAAGCGAATAATTTTATCCCACTCTAAAAATTTTGTGAATGGCATTCTTTCCTCTCTCCCACCCACTCCAATTACTAATCGCTACAGTTTTGTTATTTCTTGGTTGTCTTACAGTTAAAACCATACATTATGGAGTCTTTATTTCTGAATGTATTCTTTAACATGCTATTATGCATTATTTTGTTTGTCAATATCTTTGAATGATTTAATATTGTATTGTTTTTATGCACCAAATAGATTTATGCTGTCTGAATCCATGGAGAACATTAACCAAATACAGCAACTGAAAGATGTCTTTGTTGGTTCCAAATTTTAGTACATATGAGCAGAGCTAGTATGGACATTTATATGAAGGCTTCTGTATTGATGCAAGTTGTCAATCAAGATGTAACGTATCTCAGAGTTATTTTGATTTGCATTTCTCTGATGGTTAAGAATGTTAAACATTTCCTTAAGTACCTTTCAGTCATTTTAGATTCCTCTGTAGAGAGTTCTCTGTTTAGTTATGTACTCCATTTTTTTATTGGATTATTTGTTCTTTTGATGATCAATTTCTTGAGTTCTTTGTATATTTTGGAGATAAGTCCTCTGTCTGATGTGGGTTGGTGAAGATCTTTTCCCGTTCTCTAGGCTGCTATTTTGTCTTGTTGACCACGCCCTTTGCTTTACAGAAGCTTCTTGGTTTCAGGAAGTCCCATTTATTAATTGTTTCTCTCAGTGTCTGTGCTACTGAGGTTATATTTAGGAAGTGGTCTTTTGTGCCAATTTGTTCAAATGTACTTTTCTGTTTCTCTTCTATGAGGTTCAGTGTTGTTGGCTTTATGCAGAGGTCTTTGATCCATTTGGACTTGAGTTTGTGCATGGTGCTAGATATTGATCTCTTTTAATTTTTCTACATGTTGATATCCAGTTATGCCAGCACCATTTGTTAAATATGCGTTCTTTTTCCCATTTTATACTTTGAGATTCCATCTTCTGACACTATTAAAGCTGGTCCTCAGGGAGGAAGCATTGAGATTAGCGCCACCTGGGGTTTATAGGCCCTATTTTTTTAGTATTAGAGACTTATCGTCCAGTACTGGTCTGCAAAGGGAGTTCCAGGACATCCAGGATGCTTGCACAGAGAAACCCTGTCTTGAAAAACCAAACAAAATAAAACAAGCAAAAGAACATAGCTAATTAATCTTTACAGTTATATTAACTGAAATGTTTATGAAATTCATTATTTTTCAAGGAATCATTATCAATGTGTATGTGAGCAGTGTGTAGATTGAGGAAATGCAGGACTAGGATAAGGCTGGCTTCCATTTCACTGGGGTCTTCAGTGTAATTATTAACATCAAATATTGTTGTTTGACATTCTTTTGGGACCAACCAGCTCACAAGTAATGACAAAGAGATTTTTTATTAAATATGAAAGCTGAGCCTTTAACGTAGGCTTGTCCCAACTAGCTGTTTTTTTTTTTCTTTTTTGGTTTTTCAAGGCAAGGTTTCTCCATGTAACTTTGGAGCCTGTCCTGGAACTCATTTTGTAGATCAGGCTGGCCTTGAACTCAAAGAGATCTAGCTGCATCCGCCTCCCCAGTGCTAGGATTAAAGGGGGTGTATCACCATCGACTGGCATAACTAGTTGTTATAACATAAATTTACCTGCTTTTATTCATTTATGTTCTGACATGTGACTGTTTTTTTAACCTCTCCACCATTCTGTATGTCCAGTTTGGTCTCAATCTCACTGGCATCTCCTCATACCTAGCTCTATCTCCTCTTCCTCTGTCTCTCCCTGAAAATCCTGCCTGTCTTCTCCTGCCTAGCTATTAGCCATTCAAGTCTTTATTAAACCAATTAGAAGGCACCTTATCAAAGACACTTCTTCACAGTGTACAAAAAGATTATCCTACAACAAAATGCTATCAGTATCTTGAATCAAAGTTGAATTTTATTTTTTAAAATTCTACGGCTAGTAAAAGTAGACATTAAAATCTGAGTCTCTTAAAAGCTGTGTAGTGAAATGAGATGGGTCACTGCATGTCTGCTTCATTAAGCACATATCTTTTGACTTCTTTTGGTTATTGTTATTCTGAATTTTATGACCTAAATTAAAAAGTTGTCTTTTAAACAATTACATAAACCTAAAATTGTTGAAATAAAAATAGATTTTACTGTGGCAAATGAGGACAAAGATAGTTTTAATGCTAATAAATGACCCATGGAATTATATAATTATCATATATGTTGTCAAAGCTAAAGACGCTAAAATATGAACTTAAAACAAAACAATGTTTGTCTTCTGACAAAACTGATTTACAGAAAATAAGCCTAAGCATTAAGCAAAATTCATAGGGAAATGTATGTATATATTTTGAGCTGTTTGAATCAGTTGCATTATGCAAATCATATTCTCTATTATTAAAAACATAGAGTTTAACTTCAGATGACTGTTTTACTAGAACACATAAGAAGATGATTTTAAATCAACATTCCAGTCACCCATATGATGCAAAGTAATTTATTTTTAAACATAGAGAAACACAAGCCAAATTCCAATGTCGGAAATGTACTAACATTTCTTTCACTTCCTGGTGTTTGTAGACTTTGTGTCTGTGTCTACCCAGAAATAGCTCCCATGTATGATAAGTATGAATTAATTCATGTGCACAGATACATTTAATCTTTGTAAGCATGTTATTATGTGAGGATGCTTGTAAAAACATGTGTAACAAAAAAAATAAAGAAGTCCCGACCTAACCTGATGTGACTATGGGTCTCCAACTAAATACAGGTTTAAAACATGAGGAGTTAAAACTATTATCAAGGGTAATTATAATAAGTATTTAAAATCACAAATAAGGATATATTTTGGAATAGTTTTCATAATTCCCCAGGAATTGTAAAGGAGACATCAGAATCTCAAAGCATGTTGAGCTATGGAAAAACCCTTGGGGTAGTGCGGTTAGGTTCTCATTTACTTGCTATGTCTCTTTTACTGCAAAGCACCCTGAAATAAGAAGGACTTTTGGAGTCTTCCTAAACAATCTCTAGTAGCTTTTTCCTTAAAGTTATTTCGCTTAACTGTGATATGAATGACAATTTTTATATCTAAAACATAAGGCCATGGTTTGATATATGTATCTTATGAAGTAATTATTATATTAGAGCTACTTAACATATTCATCATCTCACATTTATTATTATTATTGCTGTTATCTCTCCCTGTGTGTGTGTCTGTTTTGTGTGGTAAGAACTGTTAATATTACTGTGTCCCCAAATTTGAGAAACACAAATAAGTAGTGGTGGTCGTGGAGTCTCTTTACAAAAATGAAGCAGGAGCTAAGGCAGAAATTTTCAGCAGGGACTGTGCAGTAGTGGTGTCACAGCTGTCCATCCTATCATTTGAAAAAATATGGAAGACTTAACAGATTATCCTAGTAGGAATGTGAAAACCATTGTTTTTAAACACTGAAAAAGAATATGGATAATTTTTGCCCTTGTCCAAAGAAGTCTTTCTGATTCTATATTTAAGCTTTTTGGACTAATGTTGGTAATGGAGAATTCAAGAACCCTGATATTGACTGTCATGTGTTATTAGTGATCACCCCTTATGCAGATTTAAAACAAAAGGAACAGCTGGATAAAAAGGAAATACAAAACATACAATTTGAAGAGAAAAAAGAGCCCCCAGAAGTTTAAAATTGGACTCAAGTCTTACGTTCAAAGAGATGAGAAGCTTAAAGGGCTAAGGCACCAGAACTTTGCTGCTCAATGAAATGCAGGGAGTAGTATCCTCAGGATAAAACCCCACACAATTGGGCTTACAACTTGTGAAAAGTAAAGCTTAGTGAGTAAAGGTAACAACCACCAACAAATCAAATCTTATGTGTGCAATTCTCGGAGGGGGCAGATCTCACCTCCACTAGGCAGCAGGATGTGACAGCGATGACTAGTAGTCTCTGGATTTCAGGATGCCAGAGGCATAGAATACCTGTCCAGGAGAGATGCAGACAAGATATGGAACAAATCTAAAAGAAGATCTCTATTCCCTCCTGTGATTGGAGTCTGTTCATTAGTTTCCTGCTGCCCAGACCTGAAAAATCTCACAGAAACTATATTAATTACAACACTGCTTGGTCAATAACTCAGGCGTATTCCTAGCTAGCCCTTGCATCTTAACCCATTTCTATTAATCTGAGGCCTACTGGTAGGGTTCCAACATTACCTTCTTCTTTGGCAGACACAGGCATCTTCCTGACCCTGCGTACTCTCTCTGTATATCTCTTCCAGTCTGCCTATATTCTGCCCTGCCATAGGCCAAAGCAACTTTATTCACTAACCAAGAAGAGCAACACATATACTGAAGGACAAACCGCATAACCCTTCCTTTTAATTGATGGTTGTATGTTGGCAGTGAGTAATTCTTTTTCTTTCATAGGGGGTTACAGTGATTGCCTTATGTCTCCTAAAAGACTTTGGATTTAAAAACTCTGCTGAGAATGGTAAAGACTATAGGAACTTTTGAAACTGGAATGAAGGCATGCTGGCATTATAATATGGTTGCAAGCCTGTGGAGGCCAGGGAGTTGGATATATATAGTGGCTTGAAGGAAAATGGCTTCTATAGGCTCATATCCTCCAATGTTTAGTTCACAGTCAGTGGGCTGCTTAGGAAGGATTGGTTATCATGGCCTTTTTGGAGGAACATGTCACTCTGGGTGGGCTTTGAGTTTTCATAAACCCATGCCAGTTTCACTCTTACCTTCTCCACTACTTGCTGCTCTCAGATCAAATGTAAGCTCTTAGATACAACTCCAATGATATGTTCATCTGTGGCCATGCTCCCTGACAATGATTATCATGGAATAACCCTGTGAAGCTATAAGAAAGTCCCAAATAAAATGTTTTCATTTATAAGTTGCTGTGGCAGCACCATTGAGATCAAGTCTTCAAATACATGTGCCCATGGGCAGTAACTTTCATTCAAACCACCATACCCAGTGCTGGATATCAAGAGTTTTAACATTCCTTCTATGTACTATGTGGCCACATTTGTAATAACTTGCTAAGAATTTCTGTGAGGACCTGACTTTTCAGACTCCGTTTTTAGAAAAATGGGCTTCATCTTAAGCCATATAGTGACCAGGTGCCAACCTCAGTTCCAGAAATGTTCTGTGATAGCAGAATTAAATGGACACCTCAGAAATAGCCAATTAAGGAGCTAAGGAGTAAGACCATAAAAATTTAAAGAAGCACAGATGTCCCTGAAGACATCTTTCTCTCGCAGATACCTTAACAGTAATTTATGATCCTTTGTTAACAGTACATACCCAGAAACTGACTAATTGTTTCAGAAATCTTCTTACTCTGTACTCCCTTCAGTTTATCCCAAGACTCTAAAACTTGTATCCATCCTACTGGCAGTGTTTCCCTTTTAAAAGCTCTCCTCTTCCCAGGCTCAGGGCCTCACTCCCTCCTCACCCACTGCTTTCATGTGTTGGAAGAGTATGGTCAAGACTTGAATTTGTTAAACAAAGACCCTCCTGCATTTTACATTGGAAACCTGCTCCATAAATTCATTTGGGGTTAAGAGACATTGACATAACATTTCTGTGGAGCAGAAAAGGGATATTATCTATCTTTAGCTTCTCCATAAACAATGGAAAGATCATATACATGGAACATTCGTCTGCATGAAGCAGAGAAACACACCTTAGGTGGTCCCTTGAAGTCATGGAAGAAGGTCTTGTAGCAGTCCTATAGTGGGCCTGCCACTTCCAATGTTTCCTTCCTGTATTAATTACTTCTCTATTGCTATTATACAGATCATTTGGACTCAATAATTTTGATTAAAGTCCATTAGGATGAATTATATTTGCAGCAGATTTTATCTGTTGCCTCTTTCTAAGAGTAGAAACTCTCTTAGGCTTTTTCTTTTCATAATTTAGAAGTTTAGGTGATATGATTTTATATGAAAGGGACCTTGGCTGCCAGTGGGTACAAAACACTGTGGATGGGAGTCCATAGCGAGTGAATGACAGATACAGTCACTCCATGCAGACAGAGCTTAGGTGGGGAGTTTTATTGTGATAAAGGGAAAAGGGGAGGCGAAGGGAGAGATAAAGAAAGAGAGAGGCAGAAACAGAATGGGGGGACAAAGACCTGTTTGGCTCTTTAGAAGAACTGAGGGCAAGAGAAAGCATGAATGGGTGGAGGGTGGAGCTTGACTCTTAAAGGGACTGTTTGCACTTGTATAGAGACTACATAGTGAAATGGCAGTCACAGGACCCAGGCTGGCCAGGGTACTGCCTGAGTGGATCCTTCCAGGTTTTTGGCCAGTATAATGCCTGAATCCTAACATTTGGTCGTTGGACCTTTCTATGATGTTATTCCTTCCTTTGTGCCATTGAAGATTAAGCCTCCCCTTAAGTTCCTTATCTTTTTAAGCGGAAGCCTTGGTACCAACATTAAATTTTCTGTTGTCCTTTTCATATCAAATTGTATATTTTGCATTTCTTTTGGCCCTATTTGCTCATTTTTCATTGAAGACCAAAGAATAATTACTAATAACTGCATGAAAGAGTCAATAATTGGCTATCTTGAAATCTCTACTAAAAACAATATCCATTTCATTGCATAGTAATTTAGCCTCGAACGAGTTCTTACAACAAAGGCAAGTAAACAGACACATTCTTTACCAAATGTCGTAGGAATGGCATTTAGGCCAGTTGCTAGTATTGGGTGATATTATAATTACAGAAAATGTCTTAGAAAAACCTCAATTGAATCATATATGTAGTCTCAGTCATCAGATTGGCAACAATAAAACATCCTCCTGGGTTTCTAGTCTCGTTTCCATGTCAAATAAGAGAAAAAATATTTTAATTTTTCAGATAAGATACATAAAAGGTCTGCAGCAGCAAACATACAGGCATTTGGGTGCATTATGTTCACTCTCCGAGGTATGACAAGCTCTTTAGCTCTATCTCACCAGTAGCAGAGTGGCGGGACAACTGCTTCTTCTTACATTGGTAGGCTGCGCTTACAGTTTTAGGTGAAATATAGAACTAGTGATATCAGCACATTGTTCAAATTTCACACCTCAGAAGGCCTACTATGCAGGCAGTGCCTTCAAACTACGTGCTTCATTAAAATTCTAGCTGAGACTGGATCTCAAATTTCTAACTCAGATAACAATGTCGGTGATTGATACCTGCATGACAAAAATATATTGCTTCATTTCTATAGGAAAAAAACTAAATAACTTAAAAAATTCTTCATTATGTATAATGGTCAGATTAATATATAAAACAGATTGACCAGATATATGCCAGCTTCTACTGGAGAAAGAAAATCTACATAATATATCATATATATATATATATATATATATATATATATATATATATATGATAGAGAGTAGTAAATTCAAATATAAAAACATGCGTTTCTCAAAAAATATAAAATGGAAAAAAGAAAGCATATTCAACAATGGTCCTGGAATAACTGGATATCAACATGTAGATGAATGAAAATAGATTTATATCTATCACCATGCACAACTCTAGTACAAATGGATCAAAGACCTCAACATAAAGCCTGCTACACTGGACCTTACAGAAGAGAAAGTGGGATGTACACTTGAATGCAATGGCATAGGAGACCACTTCTTAAATATAACCCCAGTAGCACAGACAATGAAAGAAACAATTAATAATATGGGAATTGCCAAAATCAAAAACACTGATGACAGCTTATGCTGGAGAGGTTGTGGGGTAAAGGGAACACTCCTGCATTGCTGATAGGAGTACAAACTGGTACAGCCATTTTGAAAATCAGTATGGTGATTTCTCAGAAAATAAGGAAACAACTCAACCTCAAGACCAGCAATACCACTTTTGGATATATATCCAAAGGATGCTCAAACATACCACAAGAACATGTGTTCAATTATGTTCATAGCAGCATGTTTGTCATAGCCAGAACCTAGAAACAACCTAAATTTCCCTTGACAGTGTAAAATTTGCAGGGAAATGAATGGAATTAGAAAACATCATATTGAGGAGGTAACCCTGACTCAGAAAGACAAATATAACATGTACTCACTCATAAGTGACTTTTTGGCATAAAGCAAAGAAAAAAAAACTATAAGTCACAATCCCAGAGAATTTAGACAACAAAGAGGACCCTAAAAGACATACATGGATCTAATCTACATGGGAAGTAGAAAAAGACAAGATCTCCTGAGTAAATTGGGAGTGTGGGGATCATAAGAGTGGGTAGAAGGGGAGGGGGAAGGAAGGAAGGGGAGCAGAGAAAAATATATAGCTCAATAAAAACAATTTAAACAAATAGGTTATAGACAGGAGATTAAAGAACACTAGTCAGAAAAAAACGTTCTTTTGATGTGTTTTATGGTCTCCACTTTTGCAATTGACAAAATAGTATAGCTCCTCTAATAACTCTAGCCTAGGAATTATGAAGAAATAGCCTAATGAGCATCTGAAGAATACACTTTAGAAGACTCAAAAAATAAACATGATTATTATGAGTAGCACTCAACTGAAGCTTTTCTAAAGAATACTGTGTGTTTCCCTGTAAGAAGAAGGAAGTACTTTGGTACAATTGTTAATGGGATTTATTAAGGCTACTAGTACTTCCCCATTTGCCAATTTTAGAAATCCTTAAATTGTGTGAGAAGTAATACATCCATTATTATCACCAGAAGGTATATTGGATATGCTGAAATTTTATACGATCCAAGAAATGTATTTTCTTAGGGTAAGTTTATCATAATTGATTAGTCCATAAAATTACTATGCTGTTTATTTTATGTAATATGAATAAATATTTAGAAGTTTCCTTAAAATGTGTATGTAATGGTTTTGATAGACAGAAATATTCTGCCTCACATAGAGAAAGGGACTTTATGGAACAGGTATATGGTAATGTCCTTGATGCAGAGTTTTCTGGATTGTTCTGTGTAGTACGAATATTCACACAAGTCCTCAAAGTGAAGAAGCAGCCTTGATCCAGTGATGGGTTTGAAGAAGGAAGAGGTGAAATTCAATCCATTAAAGTCTCAATTACTCCTCATGGCTTTAGAAAGATGATAGAGAACCATGTTCCAAGGAATGTAACCTGGTTTAGAGGACAAGAAAAGTTTCAGCTAGAAACTAGTTGGGAGGAAAGCAGGGATCTCAGTCTTACCACCAAGAAGTCAAACTGTGATAGCCCAAGGAAGCTAGGAGGGAGCCAACCGTGCTCAGTATCTGCAGAAAGAATATGACATTGTCAACAGCCTAGCCTTCACTACATGGGATCTGCCATGCAGAAATCTGCCTTTTTATACAACTAAGCTTGTTGCATTAAGAAAAACAGCAATAGAGAATGAATACCTTTTTCTCTCCGACCAACTGAGGGGCAGAAATTACTGCATCAATCGTCTTTTCCTACTGAAATCTTGTATTTATTTGGGGACATTGAAAATTTAATCTTTCCAGAGGAGCAGCCAGTATTGACACTGTGGTCATTATGTTTGATACACCTGCTAATAACAGAAAATAGGTGTTCTGAAGATTTGGTATTTGCTTTTGCTCTCAAAGGATTTCATGTAAGTGTGCTGAACTTTACATTCAAAGGTTTGCTCATTTTCATTGAGCACAATGGAACCGTGAACAGAACTTTCTTTTGCCTTTATGGAAAATGTGATTTCACTTTTCATACACATCAAAATTCCAGCCACAGCACTTCAAGTAAAACGGTGAAGAGAAATCTTTAAAAGACTTTCTTAAACCATAATTTTGAACAGTCTAGTAATCTGAGCTATTATAAAAAATAATTCATTGTTACTGCCACAAATAAGGAAAATGAAGAGAGCTGGTTTTTTTCAATTCATCTAATATTATTGCAATGCATTCATTATTATAATAAGTGGAAATAAAGATTTTTAATCTTTAGTAAACCTAGTTTTTAAAAGTATATAACTAAATATTTCAGTTTTTAGTAATAAAATTATTTTTAAATTTTAATTATATATATTTATTAGTGTATACTGAGTGTGAGTATGTGTGTGTCTGCATGCCATTGCATACATATGAATGTCAGAGAACACATTGTAGAGTTCAGTTTTCTCCTTGTACCCGCTAATCCCAGGGTTCAAACCCAGGTCATCAGGGTTATTTAGAGTTGTTTCTCTTTGCCACCTTCTAGCTCTATTTTTAGTTGTTTTAAAGATAGGGCTTTACTGACTGAAACTTGGTGTGCATCCAAGGGTGACCTTAACTTCTGAATTTTCCTCCCTCAGCCTCTAAGTACTAGGATTGCAGGTACCTTGCAGGTACTGTTTTTAAAATTAAATATGCGATCTGTACAAATGAAGTCTCTTTATTTCATTGAGAATATGATTAAGATCTATCTTTGATATAAGAAAATACATTGTTGAAGATAATAATATAATATATTAAGCTAGCATTTATTGCAAGAAGAATTCATATATATGGGTGTTTTCAATGGCCAAATGTTAATTTTGGTTATATTGTGATCATACATCATGGGAAAATAATGTATTTCCTTGAAAATTCTGATAAGAATATACAACAAATATATATGTTATAAATTGTTTTTCATTCGGTATAATTTTGGTATCAAGAACTTGTGCACAGTAACATATTAAATATTATTTGTATTTCTGTTTGCTATAAAAGTTTGTCAAGTATCCCAGCTTTAGTACAGCAGCGGGGCCAGGCAGCCCACCCGGGGGGGCATCCGGCCGAAATCTGCCAATTCCCCCCCTGTCCTCATTGGAACATGGGAGCCAGCCGGTGCCCAGTGGGGTCCGCCACCCATCCTCGCAGAGAAGGCATAAGCAGAAACCAAAGAGAGACACCCATGTCGCTTTTGGGTCGTGTACCCACCAGGATAGTGTTTCATTCCATCCATTTGCATCAAAATAAGTCAGTTTTTACCGCGAGTAGTATCTAATGTGATATATTCCACACTTTCCACCATCTTCCAATGAAGGGCATCTAGGTTGTTCCAGTTTCTGGCTATTACAAATAATGCCAGAACGAGTGAACAAATGTCCTTGCAAGACGGCATCCGGGGATATCCCAAGAGTGGCATGCGGGCCAGGTAGATGATCCGAATTTCGAGAAACCGCCACACTGCTTCAAAGTGGTACAAGTTGCACCCACCACAAGAAGGGAACCCCCCACAGCCTCCAGCAAAGGCTACATGGTTTTGATTTTAGCCATCGACAGGGAGAGATATCTCAATGTTGTTTGATTTGCATTTCCCGATCGCAAGGAGGCAGCATGACCTAAGTGTCTTTGGCCATGAACCTCGTAGAATCCCACATCAGTGCCCCATTTTTAATGGGAAAAACCGACTCGAATTGACAAAGGGCGCACAAGGCAAGAACAATGGCACCGGGTTTGACCACTCATCCGGCTTGGGGAGCCAGCCAGTTTGGAGATCACCTCAGACCAGGATGAGGGGGAGGACTGAACTTCCACAGGGCAGGAAGCCACTGCCTCAGTCTGAATGGGGGAGGAGGGAGGAGGGGGTGGGGAGGGGGAAAGGGGGCGGGAGGAGGCAGAAATTTATTTTTCCAATATAAAAAAAACTAAAAAAAAAGAGGAAGCTACAAACTTGTTTGGATGTCCAATGGTTAAACCCAGTGAAATATTCTTAGGGAGACCTGAGCCAGGAAAATTTACAAAAACAGTTCAAAGAGACCAAAACAGCAGCCAACACACCCAAGCAGGAAAAAAACCACAAAAAGTAACAATAACAACAAAACAATATTAATCATAATTCAGCTATGCAAGAAGTATATAGAAAAACTTATTATACAACAGCTTTAAAAACATCGCATGGCTAAATCTTCCAGTTTGCAGTTAAATATTAAACTTAATTTAATCCAGTAGCTGCGATAAAAAGGCAGGAAGAATCGGAAATGGTTTAACAAAATATGTCTAGACAATGTTTAACTAAACCGAGATCATGATAATTTAAGATGATTCCGGACAATGCCTTCTAAATCAAAGGCCAAAAAGGTCTTTCCCAGATCACTCACTATTATGCACCGTACTCTAATGTATACAAAAATCCCTAAAGGATTTTATCTAAATTTACAAAGGCCCCAAGGAGGAACTGCATATACAACAATAATAAAAATAAACAAACAAGGCCTTCAAAGCAACCAAAATCCAGCAATCCTGAAAACGGAGGGCTAACACCAAGCACCTTGATAAGACAAGGGAAAAGCCCCAAGCATAAAAAACCACCATATATATTTGGGGAGGACGGTTGTCTTTTTCACAGAAAGAAAAAATCCGGACGGATGTCGAGGCCGACACAGAGGAGTGCCAGACTCCAGAGAGATGAGGAGAGGTCCTGGTCTGGTCTTCCGCCCCCAAGGAAAGGAGTGCCCAACAAAACCACCACACCACCGCAGAGGGTCACCTGCCTCCAGAGTCCAGGAGACCCGGACAAAGTGCCAGGAGCCAGAGCGAATCAACCGCCCACCCAGGTCCCCACCGTCCTGGAGCACAAATGCAAACTGCTTCGCAGCTGAACCAGTCGCTTGGAGCGAGTTGCAGACAAACATCAGACGGCTTTAAACTTGGGACACAATCCATTTTAATTAAAATATTAACCTCTCCACTAAGAAGGGGAAAATGGGGCTCCGCACTGTTGCCAGAGCCGAACGGTGGTATAAACACAAGAGCATGTACTCCACGAAACGACAAATGATATTTGTAACTGCTTATAGATGTTGAAAAAGTTTGACACATCTGTAAAGTGTTTGGGTTTAATGCATATGTTAAAAGTTTAGATTGATCCCTTTACACTGCCCTAATTTTGGCAGGCAGCACACGAACTTATGTGGAGTAGGCACTAGAAGGAGGACAACCACAGGCCAGACTAAAAGGTGAATACTGGGTTGGGAAAAAGCCCTTCTTCTTGTCTGGAGATGGAGTTATTGGTCCAAAATTATATCATTATATCTTTGTTTGAGGAACTCCTCACAGTCTTTTCATTAATGATAGACGCAGGGCCCAATACGGGAGTTAGTGTGGATCCCGTCTGAATAGCACACCATACAGAGGTTTAGAAACCGCTCAACATGGCATGGTACAGGTATGAGGGTGCTCTCCACATGGCCTAAGACAGGGTGCCCTGTGATCTGCTTACTTTAATCCTGCTAGATGCCTTTATTTGAGGAGCTCCAAGGACGGGCGACTTATGGCAGGATAATCCCCCAACCCAAGGCAGGGCCCCGGGAACCCTAGGACGCCTAAGGGGGAAAAAAGGCCTGGTCTCCACTTGACCTAGGAGTCATCGAGCACCCCTCTGTTCTCACGAGAGGTGGATTGCTTCACCACTCGAGAGGAGGGTCTCTCCTTGTCTCAGTCCCTTCTCCTTTGGTCTGACACCATGGATGACTCTGACTGGTGCTCTCCATGTGATAGCTGCCTGCCTTTGTATGGGAGTGGGGAGGGGATCTGTTGGGAGCCGTTTCCCCCTAGAGATCATTGCAGGAACCATCGCCCTGGGGAGACTGCGGGGAACCCCACACCCATGGTTGTGCTGGGAATGGTCCTGTTGCCCCACACCCAGTTGAAGCTGTTAATGGAGAAAAATAAAATAAAATAAAAAAAAATAATAATAATAAAAAAAAAGTTTGTCAAATCCTCTTGACCCTTGTACTATGATTACATCAGAGTACACAGTGGTTAATTGAAATTAAATAAATTAATATTAACTGGTGTTATACAAGAAATATAATAATATGAAATTAGGGCTCTGGAAGTTGAGTTTTGAGGACCAGTAAGACCCATATATTGGGAACTCATATGACTTCAGGAAGTACCCAGTAAAGCTCATAAAGAAATTGCTGGAGGTGTCTAATAATATTTGTAGATTATTGTTATATTTGAGGGAAAGTTATTGAAAAATTAGCTGCATTTGATACATTTTTCTTTGGCACTAATAAATTTATAGTGACCCAAATCAGTTTCATGACAGCTGTGACCTGTAGTTTTACATTATATTTTCAATCTATTTATGAGAGATGCTCTGCTTTTATTGGTCATAAAATATTATAAGGTATAACCTTTGCAAAATCCAAGACCCTTAACCAATTGTATCTGTAGAATACATCTTGTTTGTTAGTGAATATTTCCAATGATACTCTCTAGTGATATTTCACAAGGCAGGTTTTGCATCAGGACTTCCAAATACCAACTGTTCACTTCTAAATATATATTCACCATGCTTTTATTTTCTCTGTGAAAAACATATTTCTTATACCTTTTGCATTCCTTAGCATATATGTAATAGTCTTATAAAATGAAGAAAGGCTAATTCCACACTTAAGATTTTTCACTCAATTATAATACCAGAAAAACACAGGTCAATTAGTCATACTTAAATTTCATTTAAAGTAATTATAAGTTTAGTATATTCTCTGAAAAACTGGAGGCATGATATATTAAAATTTTCTTACAAACCATCTGTAATTAAAAACTAAATGGGCTAAATTTTATAATAACTTACTACATATTATAAAATATATTATTAAAAATAAACTTTACATAGAAGTAGTCTACCTCTTCTTTCAATATCAGGTACTCATTTTACCAGAATTAATTATTAAAATTTCAAATGAGGCATTAAAACATGAAACAAATAATTTTAAACAATTTGACTAAATCGACAAGACACACAGAAAGCTTACTGTGCCCAGAAGGGAGATTCTAAAAACATAGTAATAACTGACAAATCTTATGTAAATATAGTCAATGAAAATGACAGAGTGGAATGGCCTGTGAATTTGTAGATCAACCATTACTAGAGCCTCTATTCTGCATGAGAATAGATCTTCTATTATACAGAATTAGGGAGGAGACACAACAACTACTTCCACTGATTGAGCCTCAGCCAGTTTTTAAAACTTTGCATTTATATTGTGTTAAGATAGTAATGTGTATGTGTGTGAGAGAATGAGTGTGTGTGTGTGTGTGTGAGAGAGAGAGAGAGAGAGAGAGAGAGAGAGAGAGAGAGAGAGAGAGAGAGAATTTATTTATTAAATCTCAATTGTAAACAAGCAGAAGGAAGTCTGGAGTATAGAGTAGACACGGGACCATTTAATCTTCTATTTTCTCATGTTATTCTTGAGCTATAATTTTCCATTTCAAAGATAATCAGAGCCTTGCTATTTAGTAAAGCCAGATAAGAATGCTCTATCTCCTATTAGTCATGAATGTACTGCACTTTCTTATACCACTTTTGTCTTCAATCCTTCTGTATCTCATTGCACATTTTCTTTTATTTCTATGGTATACTTTGATGTTTGTTTATAATACACAAAGAGCAAGACATGCTTTAAATAATCTCTCATTTCTTTAAATATAGACATGGTTTCTCTGCAAAAAAAATAGCAGTGTTATATATTAACACCAGTGTTACAGCATATGAAAAAAATACCTTATACATAGTTATGTATATTCATATCATTCAAAAAATTTAAAATTGATAAAGTTGTGTCTGTGATGTCCAAGTCAAAAAATAAGAGTAATATAATTTCACACAAAGTCAACCAAATTTCTATTTTAAGTCAATTGCTAATGTCAAAGAAATGAAATAATTGTGTAGGTTGAGTTAAAACATTTTATGTAAGAAGTAGAGTAATTGTACAGAAAAAGAAGGAACAATGACAAATCAGAATGCTATTTCAGCCAACTTACTATTTTTAATCAGAATAATCTTAAAGTATTTAAATATATAGCATATGACCCTATATATCAAGTAATTTAGCTCTACGAGAAATAGAGACATCTTTGAGCTTCCAATGTTCAGTATTGAAGAAAAGTGAATGCTAAGGATCTGCCTTTGATGCTTCTGTACAGTTTTAAAAAGTAAAATTTTCCTTTAACTCCTATGTTCATGAAAAGGAAATACTTTGTAGCTGATCATGTCTACCTTACTCTTTTTGAGAAAGTTTATTGGTTTCAGTGATTATTTATCAGCAAAAAATAAATAAGGCACTATTAATTTAAATTTCACATGTAGTTAATGCAGAACACATAAGTAGCAACATGCTGAGAATATATGATGGCAGAGTGCTTGTTCCCAGGTGAGATAACCATAACACTCCTTCCAAGTTTTGCAGAAGAGAGTATGTAAATTATTTCACAGAAGAATGCTAGAGCTGAGAAAGGGAGATGTGCAAAATAAAAATATTTTTTAAATGTCATATACCTATTGCACATTGGAACTTACAGCAGACAAAGTTATCTACACAACAGTGGTACAGTATTGAGTGGATCAGCATTTTATCATAAATGACAGAACAGCATGTAAGACCTTACTCCTCTCAGGTAGCCAGAAATAAAACATGTTGGGAGAGGAATGTCACTATCACAGTGTACCTACACTGTGGTGGAGCTACAGACAAATTGCTTTTGTTCATAGAATAACTTTCTAGATGAAAGTAACCAATGACTACAAACTTAGTGAGCCATAGACAAACAGAAGACATAAAAGCAAAATGGGTAGTTGCTGAACAGAAGGGAGCCAGGGGGAGAAGGGTGCTAATGAGGGAAACCAATGGGGGAGGAAAAGAAAAAAATATAACTAAATGAACAAAACTGTTGGAGAATAAAAATAGAAAAAATGTTGCTGCTAGGTAGTAATTATAAAAGTATTCAAGCATTTAATAGCTATGTTTTGTACTTGAAAATATCTGGAAATGGGCTTTGTGTCTTGGCAAGAATAAAATCTGTGAAGCTAAGCAAAATGAAGTAGCTTACAAATCTAGTTCTCCCTAAACAAAGAATATTGATCAAAGATTTGGAGATGTAAAATCTTGTATTTTCCCTTTGACCGAGACTGGATGAATGAGATACACAGTGCTCTATGATTTTACTGTAAAAGTCAATATAAACTTTTTAAAATAAATTATTAGAAACACTAACAGATGGGTTTTGTGCAGAAATCTCATCTGGGAAGAAGGCCAGGCCCTGCACTGTGTGGGTTTGAAATGGTGTTAAGGTCCTTCCTGAGACATTCTTGAATCACATTTTTTGTCTCACTGGAAATTTCAATCCTTTCCCATTTGTATATTAAATTTACCCTAAAAAAATACACTATGGAAATCAACTATACCTTCAGTTTATATTGTATTTTTGATAAATCATCTGCATAGTCAATAAAAGAATATAAATAATTAGATTTAATGTACTAATTTTTGATTTGATTAATAGTAATGATTTGATTACTATAAATTCAGTGCACAAGTTTTTCTGGAGGTGCTAGGTACAATTTATATGAAACTTCATCTGCATGGAATCCAGAGTTGAAGATGCTGATACCAAGAACTGCTCATGTAAGTAGTGGGGTGTCATTTTCTTTTCTCAATCTTAATGAGAAGGAAAGATTCCAAGATATATCTATGAAAATGACAGTGTGCCTAAAACAAATGGAAAAAAATGGCATGGAGACAGAACAGATGCAGATCAAATTAATAAATAGATAGCTAGTGACTCAAGGATTTAGTGATCACTCGGAAATGCCACAATAACATTTGTTGTTAGAGAACCAAAGAGAAATTCATGTTGGATGACTGAGAAGCAGCTGTTGAACTTTGGTACAAGGGGGGGAGGAAGAGGAGGGGATGGGGAGGGAGGGAATGAAGGAAGAAAAGAAGGAAGGGAGGTAAAACAAAGGAAAAGAGAGAGTGGGAGTAAGGAAGGAGAAAGTAAATAAGAGGCTCTTTCCAGTGAAACCACTGAAATTACTTCAACTGAATTCTATTGAAATTTACTTGCAGTGGCAGCTGAAAGTCATGGATAATTACGTCTGCATACAACAGACCCAATTGCAATGAAGTTATGTTCAATGTTCTTTTACTTCTGGTAAAAGGAATGACAGTGAGTATCACCTAAGTTTTAAGGGAACAATTCCTCCAGAAACCTATGGCTAAGTTAACAAGAAGAATTCTATGAGAGGAGGACTAAGTAACAGAAACAACCAAGTATAAAGTAAACCTAGAGAGCAGGAGAGTATCTTTGCCAGCTACACATTTGATACAGAATTATCCAAAACATATAAAGAACACAGAAAAGGAAACACAAACAAATAGAAAAGAAACAAATGACTCATTTATAAATGGAATGTGAAGGTAAACACAAATTTCTTAAAAGATGAAATACAAAGTATCCAAGGAATATTTTAGAAACTGTTCAACATCTTTAGCAGTTAGAAGAGTAAAAATGAAAATTCCTCTGAGGTTTCATCTCTCTCTCTCTTTCTCTCTCTCTCTCTCTCTCTCTCTCTCTCTCTCTCTCTCTCTCTCTCTCTCTCTCTCTCTCTCTCTCTGTGTGTGTGTGTGTGTGTGTGTGTGTGTGTGTGTGTGAGAGAGAGAGAGAGAGAAGAGAGAGAGAGAGAGAGAGAATACCAGAAAGAAAAGGTCTTAATTTGGAAGAGAGTGAGAGGGATATAAATACCTGAAAGAAGGAAGAAAGGTGGGAATGATGTAGATTCAGGCCCATTATCTTAACACCAGAAGGTGGCTATGTTTCTAGCATGAGGCATTGATTTTCCTTCTGTCAAGATGGTCCTAATTCCAGTTAGACAGCCATAGGTACCATCAACATATGAGTATCGCTCTTTATACATTTGCAGATATCTTATCATGTTGGGCGTTATTGGGATTCATAGGATTCTGATGCCATGATAGCAAGACCACAGGAATGAGACTTTCAGGTTGGATCTAACCCAAATAAACTTAATTATATGTCCTAAGTGTGCAGTGTCTTCAGCACCATGAGTGTGATGGCTACTCTTGGTTGACTATATCTGGGAAAAAAAGCTAAAATTCAGAAATAGAGCCTTATGATCCCAATCTTGAGGCTGGATGACACTCACCTTTAATCTAAAACTTGAGACTGGAAGGGACACCTTTAATCTGTTGGAAGTCTATATAGTAATAAGAGTACTGTGGTATGCTTCTTCTTCACCTGATTGCCTTCTCCTTGTCAGCACATCCATTTCTTCACTTGCAATTGGAGTCTGCTTCGTCAGGATCCCAGCATATACAGAAGACCAGCCTTGACATCCAGCTTCATAGGACTAAGCAGCTACTAGAATATTATTGGACTTTTCATTTAAAGGTAGCCATTTTTGAACTGCAGCCTATAAGTCAGTTCAATAAATTATATATATATATATATATATATATATATATATATATATATATATTAAACACTGATACAAATATCATCTTAAATTACTTGGCCAACTTACATTTTTGGAAATTACTTTTCATGGTGACAGTTTCATGTAAAGATATTGCTATGTGATTTTCTTAGCTGGATTTAGTCTTTCATTCAGGAAATACTTTGAAATATTTCCATCAGTTTTAGGCTTCATTCTGCTTCATCAACTCTCAGTTCCATGTCAGCGTCTATGGTAATAAAGTAGTTACTAAAAATTTACTTATGCCTCAAAATTCCTGTGATGTGAAAATATAGGTTTTTGCACATTAATAGCAGCTTTTGTATCAATGAAAGGGTTAACATTTGGGAACTTAGCACCATTATTGATAAAAACATATATTTTTAGTTAAGTTGAAATAAAGAAAGTGATTTTTAGATGCAGAATATATATGAATAACTTTATATGTGAATATATACTATATATGAATTGCTTTTATTGTTTAAGAAGAACACTATCTTATAACATCTATAAAAAATGAGATTGCATTTCTATGACTCACAAATGTCATGGTCAAAAACTTGCTAACATTTTTTTCTCTTATGCTTTTATCTATGAGAGTACATTTATTTTCATGCAAAAAGTAACAACCTCAAGGTATCTGATACCCATGGTTAAGAGTAAAGTGTGAGTACTTCGTGGAAAAGCATATTTTTAATGTCAAAAATCTGATCTTTCCATTTAAGAGAAAAACAAGTATTTCATGTGATTTTTTTCTAAAGAACAGCAAATTAGACAAAGGCTGATTAAAAAGATTTTCTTAATCATATATTGCATCAGCCTTTACAGTGTGCTAGATTGCTGGCCAAGAAAACTTTTTTTCTATTCCACTGTCCCGAAACTTAGTTGATTGAGAAACTGTCCTTTAAGGTCTGTTTAATTTTCCCACGACTATTGCTTCATCACTGTTTGGAAATATTCCCAAGGTATTCATGAGAAATTGGAAAAGATTCCACTTTCCAAGGGAAAATCTAAATGTGTTATTTTCTAATTGCAAGCACATTGAGTGGATGTACAGAGAACTTGTCATAGAGATTGTCTTTTAATTTGGCATTCCTATCTTTTATCAGTTGCCCAATAGCTCATGTGTCATTACTGTCTTAGCCAGCAGACTACCTTTGTTTGCTGTAGAGCTGATGCAAAAAGAAGGGGGGAGTCTATAGTTTCCTGAGGTGGAACTATATTAACATTATCTGTTTTTAAACAATAGATTCTAGAAGATAGAATTTGAAGAGCCGCACAAGAGCAATCATAGCATAAATCTGTCTAGAGACGTTTGTTTTCATTATGACTGGTGGTGTCTGTCAGTTTGTATTAGCCTTGCGGTGGTAAAGCCTTGTCTCCTATGTAATATCATTTAATGGCAAGCTGCATTTTAAAACAAAAAAATTGAATTTTACACTGTACGTCAGGTTTTCTATTCTTCCCTTGGACATTTACAGATGTATTATTTACAGCACAATTTTATTCATTAGTCATTTATGTGACTCTTCAAATTTCCATTAGACTCAAATGATACCATGAGACTATCTAGATTATATCATGCCATATAATAGTTGATATGGTAGTGTTCAATCATCTTTTTTTGCTTATTGACAAGACACAAGTTTTTATCTGAAATTCCTTTTCATAGTAAAAGGCTTACAAACTATAAGATTTTTCACAATATTAAATTCCACTTCAGAAATTTCTTTCTGTATATGAAGTTAAAATGAAAGATATGTGACACTCCTTCAGAGACTATGAATAATTCTTAATAAAAGCAAAATTTTAAATGTGGCATGTTTTTATTGCACCTTTTGTAAGATGTTTACCTGTAAAAGATTGAAGTTATTGACTGTGTTTCTTATAGCATTATCAAAGTAAAGACAATGGAACTATCATATTGCTAAGGGAGTTGAGACACACTAACTGTATAAAATGATCATAAAATAAAAGTAGAGAAATCACTGGGTTTATTCAACAGAGAATTAGATATAAAGTGGGAAGTGACTCTGACTGCTAAGGCTCATCATGCATTACCAAGTATCTTCCTGGGACTAGTTGCCTATCTAGAAGTCTAACTCTTGAAAATGACAGTGTCTATGTTTATTAGTGCTGGTTTGTTGTGAGCATTTAAGTTCTTACACTTATATTACCGAGACAGCGTATTTTCTTTTTTTTTCTCTGATAATTTTTTATTACTTTATAAACAATAGGAATCAAAATTTCCACTTCCTCCCCTTCTTCCACTTCCCTCCGACTCCTCCACTTGTCCTCCCCTCCTCTCACCCTCCAGTCCTAAGATAGAGCAGGGTACCCTGCCCTGTGGGAAGGCCAAGGTCCTCCCCCCTACATCCAGGCTTAGGAAGGTATGCATCCAAATAGAATAGGATCCCCAAAAGCCAGTACATACAGTAGAGACAAATCCCAGTGCCATTACTTTTGGCTTCTCAGTCTGCCTCAATTGTGAGCCACATTCAGAGGGTCCATTTTGATCCCATGCTCATTCAGTCCCAGTCCAGCTGGATTTGGTGAGCGCCCATTAGAACAGGCACACTGTCTCAGTGGTGGACCTTGTGGTACTGACTTCCTTGCTCATATTCTCCCTCCTTCTGCTTTTCAACTGGACCTTGGGAGCTCAGTCCAGTGCTCTAAGGGTCTCTGTCTCTATCTCCATCCAGGCGAATATGGTGATATTCAAGATAGTCGTCAGTCTGACTACGGAACAAGGCCAATTCAGGCACCGTCTCCTCCACTGCCCAGGGTCTTAGCTAGGGACATTCGTGTGGACATCTGGGAACCCCTCTAGAGTCAAGCCTCTTGCCAACCCCACAATGCCTCCTTTAATTAAGATATCTTCTTCCCTGCTCCCATATCTGTCCTTCCTCCTTCTCAACTATTCCACTCCCCCAAGCTCTCCTCAATCCTCCCCCTCTCTCTTCCTTCTCCCTCTCCCCTTCTCCTCACCCCATTCCTATCCCCATGCTCCCAACTTTTGCCTGGCAATCTTGTCTGCTTCCAATTTCCAGGAGAATCTATATAGGTTTTTCTTTGGGTTCACCTTATTACTTAGCTTCTCTAGGATTATGAACTATGGGCCTAATGTCCTTTGCTCATGACTAGAATCTACTAATGAGTGAGTACATATAATATCGATCTTTTTGGGTCTGGGTTATCTCACTCAGGATAGTGTTTTCTATTTCCATTCATTTTCATGCAAAATTCAAGATGTCATTTTTTTTTTTACAGCTGAGTAGTACTCTAATGTGTTGATGTGCCACACTTTCTTTATCCATTCTTCCATTGAGGGACATCTAGGCTGTTTCCAGGTTCTGGCTATAACAAATAATGCTGCTATGAAGACAGTGTATTTTCTTACCCTCAAAGGTCAAACATGTGATTTTTATCTTTCAGAAATTAAGACAAAATTAAATTTTGTCTATGACTTATTATTTTCAGCAAATTGGGGTGATTTCTTTCATGCACTGATATTTGTAATTTCTCAATATTTACTTTTGACTAGAATATTTGCTTTCTTAGTAATTAATGCACTATGCCAAAACAACAGTTTTGTTTAAATTATTTAAATATTTATATCAAGGTAAACCTGATATAGCATATATTCAATTATTTTGGGTAGACAATTGAATGAGTTTAGGAAATTTTCATAGCTTGTGCATAAAGTCCAGCTACAGAATATTTCATAATACAAGTTCATTGGGTCTGAGACTTCCTGAGTATAACACTGAAAGAAAGTCACATATCCTAAGAGGCACTTTAGTTTGAAGCAAACCCAAATAATACTTTCTCAATAAGTATTTAAAAGTTAGTACAATTAGTCTCATGTCTGTAAACTCAGCCATTGAAACCACTCATCTACCACCTCCACAAATTTGCTCTTGCCAAATATTTTACATAGAAATAATTATATAACACATTTTATTGTACTTTGTATATATCAGGTGCCACTATTATTTATTTACTGTTACTGTGGTCTCAAGTAGCTGAGACTGGTCTTAATCTCCTTATATAAGTAAAGATGGACTTGAACTTCTAATCCTTCTGCATAAACTTCTTGAGTACTTGGATGAAGAGTGTGCTATAGCAAAACTACTTTACATTGTACTGGGTGTCAAACCCAGGGACTCATGTAAGCAAGGAAAGAAACTGACTACATTACCAATCTCTGTTTTGGACAAGACATGGCCTCACCATGTAGCCCAGGTGGCTCTGGAACTTTGTTCTTATTGTCTCAGACACCAGAGTGACAATATCTGAAGTCTGGCCCACCACCTGGCTCTTCTGTATTTCTTTTAATTGCTGAACAGGACTTTATTTTGTTCCACATTTCTCTTCCAATCATACATTGTAGATCTTTAGATTGTCCATAATTTGACTTCTTTTTTTATACAAAAATCTATGAGACGTACATTCATTTATTTATTTAGACATTTGAATTTTTTCCTGGGTGGACTCTAAACAGTGAATTGCTGAGCTGTGGTCATCTTTGAATCATTTTGTCTATGGCATAAGGACATTCTCCTCAGTCTTTACTGTCCCTCTTAATCTCCCTCCCTTCCCTATCTCCTGCCTTTTGTCTATGGGAATAGGTGATAACCAGGAAAAGTTTATAAATAAATTTTCTTTTCTTACCATGTCAAATTCATAGCAAAACATTATGACTGAAACAATTTATAAATAAAAAATGTTCAATTAGGAGCTCATGGTTTCAGTGGATTAGAATCCATGACCATTATGGCAGGGATCACAGCAGCAAGCAAGGAAATATAGAGTTGGTCCAGTAACTGAGAGCTTACATCTGCAAGTAGAAGGCTGAGAGAGTTAATGGGATTAGCCTTGTCTTTTGAAATTTCAAAACCCACCAGCAATGACTCCTTCCTTCAACAAGACCACACCTCCTAATCTTTACAAAATAGTTTCATTAATTGTGGACACAGTATTAAAATATATGAGCCTATAGGGACCATTGTCATTCAAATTGCCACACTCATTAAGTACTTTTGGTATCCTTCTTATAAATAATCATAAAGTATGGCTTCATTTCTAAACTCTAAAGTCTGACAGATAATTTAATATTTTGTTTGCTAAGCCAGTAGGCTTTAGAGTGGTGGTTATGAGCATTATGACAATATCAAAGTTTTCAGTAATCAGTATAAAATACTCTTTCTGGTTTGGAATTTAATATTCTCCATGTCTTATAATTTTTTAGTAGAAATCTTTGATTTTTTTTACTAAACTTCTTTTTTTGCTGTTTTGTTTAGATTATTTGATGTCATCATGACTCAAGTAGTTTTATATTTTTATATCATATAGTTTCCTTCTAGTATATCAAAATAAATTGTTTGTGATTTCATTTTTATTCTATGAGTTAGGTAAGCTCTTTATTTATTTTCTTATTATAAGTGCACCGGTGTTTTGCCTGTATGAGGGTGGTGGATCCCTATGAATTGGAATTACAAGCTAAGGACATAAGTCATTGCTAGAGAAGGTATAAAATAATAGTAAATTTAGTTGATTTTAAGTGCAGTGTAATTATTAGCAGATTTTTATATATTCCAATGAAAAGTATAAGCAAAGAAAGACGAAATATTTTAGGAGTGAAATGAATATGGTTGTACCTCTTCCAAAAGCAAACAATTAACCAGACTTGAAGCCTTGGTACTTAGATTTCTTTGACAACTAATAGAAAGACCTTAAGGAAAGCAGCATGCATGAGAAAAGTGTGCTATTTATCATCTTCACCATGTAAGAGGGAATGGCATGTAAGTAAGGCAAAAACCTCACCAGTATGCAGTCTCTCTCAGTTCCCCTGGTAATCCTTGCTGTTGTTTCAGAGCAAATGTGAGAAGGCTGAGGAGTAAGAACTAGACATTAACAGGACCTTCAACTTAGTAAAACAAAGGATGGATTTTGACTTCAAATCATAAAAGGCCATTTAATAATACTATTCAGATAGAGTAGTAGTATGGACTCAGTTTACCAAGTACATCTAGTAAACCCAAAGAAAAAGAGTGCATGGAGATTTTGTAGGAAAAGAGGAACTTATTTCAAAAGATACTTTTACTAAAATATTGATTTATTCTCAGGCAAGGCTTGACTGCTGACTTCTCCCTACCAACTTGACATAAATGCTTCTTATGGAAATGTTGAAGATTAATTTTCTAACATGTTTTTTTTCTAAACATGTATCTAAAACTTAAAAAATACAGGAAATTTATGGTTTGATTATTATTTGATTCTTTTATTTTTTACTGTTTGTTATATAAATGAGTGCTAACATGAATCAAAACAATTATAGGTATACAGACTCGTTTTAACTATATTTATTGGAAGAATAATAATTTGCTTAGAATCTATAGATAAATCCATTATTCACCAATATTTGTTTGTAGCTTAAGAGTATTTAAAGGAAAGGTTTTGTGTTTATGAAATCTGTTATGACTCTAGCAATATATACAAACGTAGGAAGTAATATGAATTTACTTTACTTATTATTTCTTGGGTTTCATTATTGGGGGAGTTTTGACACAGAGTTACACTGCATAGTTAGGGTTGCCTTCATACTCTCTGCTCCTATATCAGCATGCCCATTTCTGGTATTAAAATCATTCACTGTTAAATGTGGGTTTTAGTTTATGCTTTTTTAAGCTTTACTTGGTAATAGGAAGTAAACTAAAGAGATTAAAAGAATTGGGTACCGTCCATAATGAACTAGAGTTAGAGCAAAAATTCAAGGTGGGAACTGAAGCAGAGGCCATAGAAGAATGCTACTGGCTTCTGCTCCAACTTCATGTTCAGCCTCGAAATTGCTGGTTTATCAAGAAAAATTTTAAATAGCTCTGCTTTGAAAGTTTCATACAACATGAGAAAAAGTCAACATTGGTAAGTCAGGTTTGAAATAAACATCCTGATGGAATATCTTAAAAACATAGAAAAACAAGCAAGTCTCCAACCTGAAGTTATTGAATAGGAAGTCAATGAAATAAAAATAAAAAAGATCCTCATCTATCATCCCAGGAGACTAAGGAACAAGTTCACAGGCGGATCCGGTACATGGCAAGCCACACAAAAACCTAAGTTACATAATGAGAACCAGTCTGAAAAAAAGAGAACACACAAGAAACATAAAAGCATGTTCACGTTATAAAATCCATTTGTCAAACCTAATTGAATGAAATGAGTAGAGTATTTTAGTTTCCATTATTATCCCATTTTTAAATTCTTCTCCTAAGGCTTTAAGATTTGTTAGTAAAGCTGAAGCTTTAACTAGGCTTATGTAATATTCTGCAAATAGATATTGAGGAATCATCAGGCAGGTTCTAAAAGCTCTGCAAGGCTTACTAATTAAATTAGGAAAGATATAATCTCCATTTCCTAGCTAACAGAAATTTAGTGATTAAGAAGTTAACATAGTTCTAAAAGATATAATGTCAATAAGGTGGTTTTACTTAAACTTTTCATTGCTGTGTGAACCTTCAATTTTTTAAAAATATATATCTTCTTAGTTTTATCACAGCATGCTGACATGGTACATTTGCCTGCTTTCTTGGGCACCCCAATACCTAGCTCCATTCTCACAGCTCAAGAACCAGCTTAGACCGATACAAGGAGCTCTCAGCCCTTATCACATAGAAGCTTCTTTTTTAGAACATGAGGATTCCAAAGATCCATAGCTGAACAAAATGCAAATAAAGGGTTGTGGTATGCCAACTCCCAATTGCTACATTTACAACACAACCCCTACAGCTAGGGCTCCGAGAAAATCACAGAAGAGGAAACAAGAAGATGCCTGCTCAGAAATAGCATTTCCTAGACATGAAGGAGAAGCTGCAGACGCACATGAAATCTCAATATTTTCCAAACAAGACTTAAATAATGACAACCCAGTTGGTTCTCCATCATGCCCCACCCCTTGATGAAGAGCCACTGAAAGGGGGTGAATCAGTTTTCCCCAGAGATGAGTCTCCTGATAGTTTATGCAGTCCCAAGTGTTTCACATACATATGAGCAATATTAAATGGAATCTACAGGAAACACATACATAGACACACAATGTATGCATGCAACAACAGTAGTTAAAGAAGAGGGAGTGGTGGAAATGATATAAATGCAGTAATCATGTATGAAATTATCAACAAATACAAATTTAAATAAAAGAAGTGAAAATAAAAAGAAGCTTAAATTATACCTAACTCTAAATTTACAATTTTAAGTTAAAATATAATTATTTTCTTTACAAACAGTCCAGAAACCTAAGTAAACTTCATGAAGGATATTTTTTTTCATTCCAAATTCAAAACTCCAAAACATGATTAGTTCAGATGAGTAAGTTTTCAGTATTTCCCTTTCCATATAAAACTCTTAAAGTTTTTCCTTGGAGACTTGAATGAACTTGGGCTAGAGGAAGAATATGATCAAAATAAATTTAAAATTCAAATTGCAAAAATTATTTCTCAGATGGTATTAATGGTCAGTGTCTCCTAAGCACAGATATCCATTCAAGTTTAAAAATATTCCACCACATCATTAAACTGCACAAAACAATGGCCATCTTACTCATTCTCACAAATCTCAGTCTCATTGAAAGTGTTGTGTCTAAATGATGCCATGAGTTTGTTATCCTAGGGACTGCCATGTTATATTACAGAGTTCAACACTGAACATAAAATTTAAAATATTTTAGCAACACTCAATGGAAGAGATAAGGAAGAAGTCTATTGTTTAAGAAGTTTGCATTATTTATAAGCACATTGAAACCCTGACTATATTTTTGTATTTGTGTTTCATAAATCATAGGCTTATCATAGTATCTCATCATAGTAACTCAGTCTTTAATCACAGACTCATAAACCATTTTCCAAGGTCAATCTGTAGATTGAATTTCCACAGCACAATTTTAGTTACTTGATGCACAATGTATATTTCTATGAATTTGGTAAGCATATGATCATATTACATGTAACTATAGAAAACAGTAGATAAAAATTGTTAAAAAGACAGTTATGCTAAAACATATGATTAATATTACTTTTCATTTGTATAAAGTTTAAATTATGTTAGGATGGAATAATTGACATTCACATGTGCATTATCTGAGGAAATTACCACAAGTTATATAATATATGACATTTTAAGTTATATAATTTTACTCTGATGTGAAAGTATTTCTACTACTATAATAAATTGCTTTTACTGTAAAAGAAAGGATGGATGTGAGAAAACTGATCAAGTTTCCCTGTTAGACTCTCATGTTTTCTCAAGCTGATTAAAAATCCTTGGGCATACTATCATCCTGAATAGACTACTTCTCTTCCTTTCTAATAGAACAAGGAGATGAGAAATAGTCTTTAATAAGGGGAAGGGTCATTAATAAAAGATTTCTTGGGTAGATCCTGCAGTTGGGAAACTCTGCTTCCCTGACTCAGATGCATCTGTATGTCCTCACACTCAGCATGCAGTCGCCATGAGGAAGCAGAATTATACTCATCAGATTTCATTTTTGTCTCATTCATTTTAGGAAATGTGTTGAGGTGTTAAAAATTTCACGGTATCCCAAGAAAAGTAGCTTTAAACTAGTTCAGATAATAAAGTATTTCTTTGTATAAAACTTACTGGTGTTTATGAAATGTGTATCTACTGTGAAAACATAAAAAAAAACTGCTCCAAAAGTTTTTGCTAAATGTTCCCATGTGTAATTTTTATTAATATTTCAAATACCATTTGGAATTACTATAAAGTTAAAATAATAACAGTCTTTGAAAACAGGCAGAATCATTGTAATATCACCAATAATTTAAAGATTTTTACTTCATATTTTATGGAAAAATTTGAAAGATCAACTGAAACACAGAAACTTCTAGACAGCTATTTGGAAAGCATCTTAATTTTTCATCACAAAGCAGATAACTGCTCCCATTGTCTTTTAAACTGGCTTTACCAATGATTTACTGGGTAAGTAGAATTTTTTCATAAATTTAGCAAAACTAGACTCACGAAATGTGTTTACTTGTTGAACGTAGAAACCTCTGAACAACTGTTTCTGGATAAGTTATGTAGAAAAATTTTATGTTTTCTTTCTGCATCCCTTTGTACCTTCCATGTCCCACACCCCACCTTATTGGGTTTGTTGATGGAGGGGCTGACAGATGAAGAATGAAATAGTGTCCCTAATCAATAACTTGGCCATAAGTAAGCCATCTTAAACCATCCATCATGGGAGAAAACTCAGCAAAGAGATGATCTACAAGACACACTCTCCAACAAAACCCAGTATTGGCACACAATTTGTGATATAATATAAATTTCTTTTATTCTAAAACACAGCTTTGCACTCGGGAGGCAGAGGCAGGCGGATCTCTGTGAGTTTGAGACCAGCCTGGTCTACAAGAGCTAGTTCCAGGACAGGCTTCAAAGCCACAGAGAAACCCTGTCTCAAAAAAACCAAAAAAAAAAAAAAAAAAAAAAAAACAAAAAAAAAAACACAGCTTTGGGATAATATGTAATAAGTAAATCATCCATGTTTTCTTAGAAAGCATCGTTTTTATACTATAATAGTCTGCTTGTTATAACAATAAACAAAATATTATCTTTTTTTTATTTATTTTATTTTTCTCCATTAACAGCTTCAACTGGGTGTGGGGCAACAGAACCATTCCCAGCACAACCATGGGTGTGGGGTTCCCCGCAGTCTCCCCAGGGCGGTGGTTCCTGCAATGATCTCTAGGGGGAAATGGCTCCCAACAGATCCCCTCCCCCCTCCCATACAAAGGCAGGCAGCTATCACGTGGAGAGCACCAGTCAGAGTCAACCATGGTGTCAGACCAAAGGAGAAGGGACTGAGACAAAGAGAGACCCTCCTCTCGAGTGGTGAAGCAATCCACCTCTCCTGGGAACAGAGGGGTGCCCGATGACTCCTAGGTCGAGTGGGGACCAGGCCTTTTTTCTTTCCCCCTTACCCGTCCTAGGGTTCCCAGGGCCCTGCCTTAGGTTGGGGGATTATCCTGCCATAAGTCGCCCGTCCTTGGAGCTCCTCAAATAAAAGGCATTATCTTATATGGTAACAAGCTCTTCCTTGTGATAGTCTGATGTAATTGATAAACTAGGTAAAATCTATTTTGTTCACTTGTAGCTGGAAGCAAAGATGGGAAAGATTCCAGGTTTAAAGGATAAGGATACAATGATAAAAGCTTCCCACCTGATGACTTTGCTCAGTTGGTAAAGGCATTTAGCAAATAAGCTCAGTAACATTGAGTTCAATCCCTGGAACCCATATAAAGGCGGATGAAATAACCAACTGCACAAAGTTGTCTTCTGACCTCCAAGGGCTTGTCATTGTTACACAGGGGCTACAGGTTGTTTAGGTGTCTGTCCATCTCTTCCACAGGACCCACAAAGAATTAAACACCTGAAAGAGACCTAAGGCAGAGAGGCAGACAAAATCATAGGAATTCCTTCACTCAAGCAAGAAAGTAACCCCTTTTTGGGTAGCAGGCCAAGGATAGGAATCTGTTAAAAGCAAAGTGGGCTTGGTAATAAGGTATCTGGTCTGGCTACTTTCTGCTATTAGTCCTGTTTAATACTCACCTCTGTTTCCTTCTTTGATCTCTGTCACAATGTATTCTTGGCACAAGAACCAACAATCTTAGCCTACTGTTGTTTTTCTGTGTTCCTATATTTCTATAATTCTCTATCCCTGTGTTTTGCATACATACACACACACACACACCATAATATTGCATACACAAAATAATGATAAAATATTTACAATTTGAAGCCGTATTGTCATTTATTTTAACAAAAACGTAAATCTAATATTTTTATGTAGAAAGTGAGGCATTCGGAATTGTCTTTATGGAAGAGATTATTGGGGCTACTTTGTGTCGCCCTCCTTTCTCTGTGGCCTGCCATATTTCGTCTCCAGCCCTTTTTACACTTCTTGGTTGTACTGTGGGCTTCTATGTTATGGTGGCTGAGTGAACAAGGCTATGCAGAACATACAGTGAGTGGTATTGTGAATGCAAAAAAATGCTGGTTCAACAATGACTGAACTTTAAAGACAAAATTTTATTTTGAGTAATACTTTATATGTTGAAATAATTCACTAAAGAACACAGCACATGCTATTTCATTTACTTGTCCACTTAGCTAAGTCATTCTCCTCAAATATTGCCTGCCATATTTTTAAGATGTGCATTACATTGCTTCTTTGTGATTTCATAACAGACATTAATATTTTACTTCCTCTTCACTCTATTTTTAAATAATCCTTTGGTTTCTAGTTTCATAACATTGTCATGATTGAAATGTCAAGCATAAAAATACAGATATGTGAAAATTCATACACATGTGTCAATCATAGTGTGACTTTTCAGTGTGTGTGTGTATACCAGGTTGACCAATTTTAGATCCTTCTTCTACTTCAAACACTTCAATAATATTTACTGTTTGCAATAAAAGAGATTGCTGCCCTCTAAAATAAAATGTGATGAAATATTTTATTAGTTTATCTATGAAGTGATTCCAATTTCATTACAAAACATTTTCCTTGCAGCTAAACACCAAGTTAAAATTGTAACCTATTCTGAAGTTTATGAAAGAAAGTTACAAAAATTTGGCTTATGAAGATTTCAGTGAAAGAGCATATCCTAATAGCTTTATGAAAGTTGCAAGCCAATTACCTGCAAGACTAGAAACAATTATGTTTGATAATTTAGGAATATAAATTTTAAGATTTCAATGGAGGAGCATATCCTAATAACTTTATGAAAGTTGTAAGCCAATTACCTGCAAGACTAAAAACAATTATGTTTGATAACTTAGGAATATAAATTAAAAGAAATATGCGATTGTTTTCAAGTTCATCTCATAACCATACAGGGTCTATTATACTGCTTTCCATTACAGAGCACTAATTAGCTTCACAAAACCCATCATGTTTGCAGTGCAAGGTGTCATCATTGGGATTTCAAGTTTCAATTTATTTGTGTGTATACTTTGATTTACTGCTTTATGCTAAATTGTTTCATGTATTACTCTTGAAAATTTATTCCTTGAAATTATTTCAATAATTACTTTAATCTTCTGTTCAGTTAAAGGGAAGATAATGTTTGTAAACCATAAAAAAATCAAATGGAATATATGTAACTTCTCTTGTCTTTAAGTTTAACATCTTTCTGCCCTAATGGTTTCAGTCAATTCTGTCATTTTTAATCTCACAAGAGCTTCTATTGTGTGTGTTAAGATGGCTCTGTGGGTAAAGGGATCAAGTCTAAGCATCAGAGTTCAATCCCTGAAATCAACGCGGTGAAAGAAGATAACCTATGAACAGGTATAGTAGGCCTTAAAATGTGCTTAAGTGCTAAGAAACAAAAGAAAATGGGTATGGACAGTCATGACAAAGTAAATAGTATAAGCCAGGTGGTGGTGGCGCATGCCTTTAATCCCAGCACTCAGAAGGCAGAGGGAAGTGAATCTCTGTGAGTTCAAGGCCAGACTGGTCTACAAGAGCTAGTTGCAGGACAGGCTCCAAAGCTATAGAGAAGCTGTCTCTATAGCTGTCTCGAATAACCCAAAAAAATACATTCTATAAAACAATAAAAAGAAGTCTTTAAAGAGAGAGTAAAGTAATATAAAAAGAAAAAGCCACTTCAGGATGTGAAATACCATAAGATGACATCTGGATCCTATATAGTATTTTATTAACTTCAATTTTTTTAAATGATAAAGAACAAAAGATGACAGCTGTTGAGAAACATTGGATGTGAAAAACAGTCTGCTGAATTATACCAGCTTTTATATTTCAAGAATGTCTTAACTTTAGAATGAAATCAGGAAATGTATTATGCTGAGGGAGAGTTTATATGTCAGAGGCCATGGAAATATATAGCATATGGCATTTTATAATTTAGATTTCAGTCCACCAGAGGAGTGATTCTCTCATGGTGGTTTCTCTTGTCCAGGCAAGGCCAGCAGGGCCATTCACTCTGGAAATGGTTGGTCACATTAGCTAAGGCAACTTGTTTTATTCCCAATATCTGCATTGTAGTGTTTAATCTTATGAGTTGTGTATATGTAATCTCATGATTACATCACAATCTTATGGGAACACATATCTGTGGGTGGCCAAGAATATAGCTTTTCTTTTGGTGCATAATTTTGATGTATAGAACATATACCAGAATGTGCTTCATAACTAGATCTATTTGTCTCACAAGGACTATAAAGACTTAAAATCTGCTTTGTTCCTTTCACTCAGACTAACTGCACACAATTAGCTTACTTATACCTAAGATCAAATTCAAACAAGACTAGAGGCTTTTGTACTTAGATCACAACTTTAAAACTTTACAGCTACAGAAAAGGTCAGAGTCGCAGATGTCCAACCAAGGTTGCTACACAAAGCAGACTAAGAAAAGCATGCCAATTCTTTGCTTGACAAGTCTGCTAACAATAGACTTATGCCTCAAAGTTTGTTCCTGGGCATTGTGCCCCACTATCTGATCATAAACTTACTCCTCAAACCTTGAAGCCTTTGTGTTGCCATGGAAACTTATCACTTACCCTAGGAATGTGTTTTTGACCAATAAGAGGTAACTTTTGTAATTTTTTTATCACTTCAAGGCTTCTGCAAGAAAAAGAGTTTTTAGGAGAGAGAGGAAATGTTAGCAGAAGATAGAATTAGAACAGGACAATTATAATAAAGACAGAAGAATAGAGAGATTTGTTTGGAATAGCATTCCTATGACAGAATTTACTTACCTTTAAATACCCTTAGAAAACATTCCTTTCTCTTCCTGTAATGTCCTATCTGAAGAGTACCTTGAAGCAGGACCCCCAAGGTTCTTGTTAGTTATACCTGTGTTTTCACAGAAAAATAAAAAGCTATGAATTCCTTCAAAATTAAAAAAGACCAGATTTGATTGAGAGAGATCCCCTAAAAGTCTTGGCTGCAGATATAAAGAAAGAAACCAAGACAAAATACAAGATGAGTGATGAATATGTTGATCCCTCTACACGGGAAAAGCTCAGAGACTATATAAGAAAGTGACAACATCATCAAGACTTATTATTACATGTCATCCTTTTATTTGACATGGATAGGGATTTATATTGCATTTTTCTATGCCATAAAAATGAACATGGAAAGTTGTCAGATACCTTTTACCTGCTCAACAAAGAACAGAAAATCATCTTTAGGTGACTTGTGTACACTACAATTCCATACTTGTGTTAATGTAGATATGTATGTTATTATTAAAGGTTTCTATGTTTTCAGTAAAGAAAAGGCTAGACATCGATGAAGAGAAGAGAAGTAGCCCAGGTGATCAAGCCTCTTATAATGGCTTTGCTGCAATTTCCCCAAAAATCTCTATCCAGAACTACTTCAACGTGGCTAGCTAAGATAGTCCAGCCTCAAATACTACTCCAACCAGGACTTCTATTAAACTGTCCACTTTCCCATCACACAGAGACTGCACAAGACTGTACAATAAATGGTTTTAGTTGTCTCTCCCAGTATATGACCATATCCCAATATGTCTAGAGATACCATTCCTCTCAGATAGCAAGAAGTAATTTTAAGAGCATGATGCCCACATTCCAAAGAGATGGGATGAGTGTATTTTTCTTTGGTGACTTATGGATGTTTGTCACTGTTTAGGAGAAATATTTGCAAATTGTTATTGGTTGTGGTCAGAAAGGATATTTTGGAATATTCCTTTACACTGTATGAAGATGTGTCACTTGATTGGTTTAATAAAGAACTGAATGGGCATTAACTAGGTAGGAAGAGGTTAGAAAGGAAACAGAGATGACTTAGAGAGGAAGAAAGGCAGAGTCACCAGCCAGTTTCAGAGGAACCAGAATGGGAAGTACAGCGTAACTGAGTGATGTAAAAGAATATAGAATAAAAATATGGGTTAATTGAAGAAAGTAGCCCAAGTGAGCTAACCCACTTCAGTCTGGGTGCTTGTAAGCCTGTTTAGGGTTAGGAGGAAAGCAGCTGAGAGTACTTGGACTTTTCCAGCACTTCTTGTCTGGGCAACCTGCTGGATCATGTGTACTAGGCATGCACAGGTAGAACAGCATGGCATATTTCTGCTGCTATACACAAAGACATTTCCAGGCCATGCAGTGTGCTGCATGGCAGATTTAGCTTTTATGCAGACAAAAATGTTTATGTGCAGCACAGTGCATCCTAGAGTTGAGGTGGTGAGTCTGTCTCCTATGTGCTGGTCCCAGAGCTGGAGATAAATGTACCTTTACCATGGTAAAAGGCTGAGAGAGGCCAAGCCAGCATCAAGGGTCTCTGTAATTACACTGCTTACCAGGATTTCAGATACACATTAGGACAGATTCAGATATAAAAGACCTCTAAATGAGACACAGTGTGTTTAAAAAAATATCTGTTGGCTTGGAAGAGAGAAAGGAAAGGGTATAGACAGAAATAAACAGTTTTTTAAAAATAAAACAAAGTCTCCAAAAAAGACAGAAAAAGTAATATAAGAAAGCCATGCAAAGATGGAAAATGCACAGAGTCCGTATTATGAATATTATTGTGTTTTCTTTGATTTTTTGACTGCAGAGAGATACTTGATTCTGAGGGCTGCTAATCTAAACCAACATATATATTTTAAAGGTATCTTGACTTCAAACTTTAAGTCTAAGGATATGTTTCTTTGTAAAAGAGGCTCTGCTTTTGTTTCCACAGAAGATGAGAACCTGTGAATTTTTTCCAGGTTAATGTGGTTTGATGGAAAAAGATCCCCCAAAAGGTCTCCATGAACCCTAAAAATACTTAATCCAACAAATAACTAGAAGCAGTTTGTAGAAAACTATGCCAAAATTCCCAAAATGATTGCTTATAAATGGTTATTTTCATTTAAAGGGGGTTGATTATAAGTAGTTATGATCACAGTCAAAGATGTGATATAGAAATGAATACTTTACATTGGTATAAACTTTTGGTTTATTGATTTACGGTCAATTTTATTATATGTATTTTTCTTCTGTTGTTTCAGGTATTATGTTTATATAGCCCATTTAAAGAAGTAGTGAATGATTAAAATTCTGGATTAATAGAGAGTCATCTATAATAGTCAAACTATAATCCTGTTAGTTAGGTTTTCTAGATATACAGAGATATTTCAGATGGATAGGAATTCTTCAAACTTTTCAAAGACTTATAGAATATGGCATTTTAACTGTTTTCAGAATTTAAACTTTTGTCAACAGTGAGGCATGTCTGCTTCTGGCATCATCGATTATGTCAGAGAGGTGGATAGGCACTGAAGAAACTCATAATGGAATTTGCCTTCAATGTGACAAGGCTAGCCGTTTGGGCAAGACACTGCTCTTTGCTGGACTGCTTGATGGTATGCTGTATGAACTGGACATGCAGGATGCACAGAAAAGTGACTGTTGAAGTTGCCAAAAGACAGGATGGTCCTTCAGGGTTCCTACTTCAAGGAAGAAACTGACAGACATTATGAAGGACAAACAAGAAAGCAACTGACGAAATTTGCGAGAAGAAGACAGAACAGATTTTCAAATTTCCTGCTTCACTGAAAAGTCTGCCAAATACTGTAGGCCTATAGTCTGAAGATGGACGCTGTAACATTACAGAAGAACTTTGAATGACTGTCCAGGCAACGAGATGTCTCTGTCATTTCTAGAACTGTGGAAACTACTTACAATGCACTTTCTGCTTATGTTTTCTTAAGTAATATTATACCCTTCTGGGGTCTTTGATGGGGCTGAAGGCTCGATAGTTACAATTATAGTTTTCCTTAGTTATGATAAAAGATAAAATTAGATATAAAACTTTAGACTCACAAAGATAGAAATGATAGGATATTTTTAAATTTACCAAATGTAAATGAATTAAATATTATAACTATAATTCTTGCTTAATAACTGTTTTGTATGTGTAATTTTAGTATGTTAAAGCTTAAATCTTCCTTTTTATTTAGACAGAATAGGGGAGATGATGTGGGATTCCCTCTGTGTGCTGTGAATGTTTTATTAACATTGGTTAATTAAGAAGTAGCTTTGGCCTATTGCAAGGCAGAATATAGGTAGGTGGGAAAACTAAACTGAATGCAAGGAGAAAGAAGGTGAAGTTAGGCAGACTCCATGTAGCTGCCAAAAGAGAGCAATGCCAGAACCTTACCTGTAAGCCACAGCCTAGTGGCAATAGGCAGATTAATATAAATGAATTTATTTAAGATGTTATAGTTAATTAGGAAATTCCTAAGCCACTAGCCAAACAGTAATGTAATTAATAAAGTTTTGTGTCATTATTCAGGTATGGGTAGTTGGGCAACAAAAGCACTGTCTCAGTTGAAAATTGGAACTCTTGGAAATATCTGAGAGGCAGTCACTTCACCAGCAAGATGTGGAAGAAGTAGGGTCATATAACTGAGGAGAGATAGCAAATCTCTAGGGAGAACATAAATTAATGTAAATGCGTTAATTTATAATTTAAGAGCTAGCTGAGAAAAAGCCTAAAGTATGATTAAACTTTTATAAAAAGTCTCCATGTCATTATTCAGGAATTGACAATCCAAAGGAAAAAAATCATCTACAGGAAACAATGATTAGTTTCCTTTTATTTTGAATTAAAATCTAAAAATCTGTGACCTCTGACACTAACATAGTACTTTGTTAACTATACAACGTATTTTGAAATCATGAAATGTAATATCTATTCTGTTCTCACTCGGGATTAATTTGGAGCTTTATGTTTTTTTGTTATTCCATGTGAATTGCAACATTGTTTTTATAAATTCCAGTAAAATTCCCATTGTAATTTTGATAACGATTGCATTGACTATGTAGATTTCTATACAACCACTATAAAAGCGCAGAGGCTAAAAGCCTCAGAACATTGTTCTTGGTAGTGTTCATAGATATGATGCTGAAAATACAGGCAATTAAAAAAAAAACAAGACCCCTAAATTAACATGGACAAAGTTCATATGAACTCAAAGGGACTGAAACACATCCATAGGGCCTGCACCAGTCTGAACCACATCTTTTGCTTTTTTATTATGGCTTTCAATTTTTAAGGGATTTCTGAGTATGTGAACTAGGTGGGTTTCTGACTCTTGTGTGCTCTCCTGTGTTTTTTTTTCCTGATTTCCTTCTGTTGGTCTTTCTTGTCTGACTTTGATATGATAGTTTTTGTTTTATTTTTTATATTAAAAATGTACGAATGAATAAAAAGCTAGCCACTAGGAGAAAAGTAAACAATGTAAGTGTAATTTATACCTCCTGAGACAGGGAAAATCAGTTTAATTGAATGACACTGGGTATATCAACAACTTCAAGGCAGAACTCATTCTCAGGAACAGCTAATCAACAAATAATGGACTCCACATTTTTTTTGTACTTTTTTTTCTGGTGATATTGTATCTTGTTTTCTAGGTTTTGGGTATTTTTTGTTATATTAGGTTTATGGTTTGAATTTTGAGAAAGTACTTAAAGTAGGGTAGATATGGAGGAAAGGGGAATCTCTAAAAATGTGGGGGAATGGAAGAATATTTTTAAAAAAGTTTAAGCTCATTGATGGGATTAGAAGATTAGAAACTTGGTGGCTAAGTAGTTAGCTAGCATTCAAGAAAACCTCGTTTTAATTCCTAATACTCCTCCAATAAAAAATGAGTAGAGAATAAAAACAGAAGAAAGAAATTTACGAAGTTTTGGCAAACTGAAAAATGACACAGAATTAAAAAAAATAGGCAAGTGAGTAGAGAATATGTCATGAAAGTTCTCCATGGAAATGAATAGAAGCAAATAATGCTTAATAAAATTGAACTAAAATTTCCAAACCTGTACAAGAAAGCATAACTCAATTTGATGTACCCAGGTTGACTAAACATGACAGACAGTGTCTGTTTGCTTTAAATTTCTCCAGTAAGCCACACTTCCTGATGTACAAGAATTGAAAAGGAAAGATACATTTTTTAGCACATTTTGAAGAATAGGAATAAAGAATGTCTCTTTAAAGCATGGATCTGAAAATGGGCTAATTCTAAAATCTGTAGTAACCTTGTGACACTGTAGAAGAAACCAAAGACTAAGTTCAAGCAGAGATTCAAAACTTGGAACATACTTTTGTCCAGAGAGGAACTAATGACCAACAAATACATGAATGATGTTACCAATCATCAGGTAAATTAAAATTAAAACTAAAGTAAATCACCACATGTATATGAAGATGACTGCTATAAAAATTACAACAAAAAGGCAAGTCATGGCAAGGAGATGGAGAGAAGTTAACTACATTTTGGTAGTGAATATGAAAAGGTAGGACTTCTCAAAAACCTAAAAATAAAATTGCCATGTGGCCTAGGAAACTTACTTCTGAGTACTACCCTAGAAATAGAGGTTAGGATCTCAAAAAGATTTCCTACTTCTCATGTTTTCTTGAAGTGTTATGCATTGTGAGTAACACAAATGATCTTTGCCTATTGACAGGTAAATAATATAGAAAATGTGGAAAACATTCCCAAATGACTACAATTTAAACTCAAAACGTAGGGCATAGTTTAATATGTGGCTACATGGTTGGACCTTTAAGATAGCATGAGGAGCCAGTCAGAAAACACACAGTGCATGATCCTCTGAAGTACTTTAGTTAAACTCAAAAGTCAAAATAAAAGGGTGGATAGAGAGTGAAGTGTTGACTAATCAATGGGCTTAAAATTGTAATTAGGCAAGCTTAATCAGTTCTAGTGATTTCCTCACTGCAATTAAAAGAGATCCCTGAATATTTTTCAAAACTTAGACACACACACACACACACACACACACATACACCTTTGTTTGTTTTGTGAGTCCACTAAATATTTTAAAGGCTAATTCTTAGTTGTATACAACTGGCTATACAGTATAATATTCATCTTTAAAAAGTAAAAGATTTACATATTTTGTATGATTTGAAGGAATGTATAAATGTAATGTACTGATGTCTTCTACATGCCACTTTTATAAGAAAAATAAATATACTTCAAGTCATGATCAGGAGATTCCAATTACCAAAACTGTGTATATTTTCTTCAATTTTTAATTCAGTTTATAGCCAATCCATAGGAATATTTAAAATCATATTTTATTTGACTGACTTGACTATTTGAATCTTTGGAAGTGTTTAATATAGAACTATCACAACTAAGGAAATGAAACCAAATACATGTCCATAAACATTTTTCTAAATCATATCTCTGAATCAATTTAAATAATTTTATAAATGAGGATACATATTTCAGTTTCTGGTGTTTGGCATCACACATCTTTAATTGTTCATATTACTGGGTAGATAATGATCCTGCTGTTTGCTCATCAAAAGATGAAAAATAATGTACTTCTAAAAATACATAAGTCTGTTTATGTCTTGACCTTGGAAATGTGTTTTTCAGACATAGTTTCTATTTGGTCCAAACAGCATCCTTTCTTTTTGGGTAGTCACAGAATTACAGGGTTGAACTGAATTGTTTTTTATTCTTTACTTGAAATGATCCAGAAAAATTAGACTTTTCTTTTCTTACTCAGTGGACTTTGACTTTGAAAATATTTTTATATTTCCTATTCTTCGAAATGTACTGAAAAATGTATCTTTCCTTTTCAATTCTTGTACATCAGGAAGTGTGGCTTACTGGAGAAATTTAAAGCACACGGACACTGTCTGTCATGTTTAGTCAACCTGGGTACATCAAATTGAGTTATGCTTTCTTGTACAGAAAGTGTTGGGAAATACTGCAGGTTTGGAAATTTTAGTGCAATGCATTTTATTAAGCATTATTTGCTTCTATTCATTTCCATGGAGAACTATTTCTGCCAAATTATGTAACATTGCTGGTAGAATGCTTACATCCATAGAGTAAGAGGACTACAAGGCACTGACATCTTCTGAAATCTGTAATGATCGCATTGTATCATATTAAGTGCTCACTACCTTTTCCAGTTTCCTGCTCTTCCCTTGCTGAATGTTCTCTATCAGGCTAACATACTTGGGAGTTTCTCCAGTGCCTATCAATTCTGTGACTAAAATGAAGCAATTCATTTTTACAGAGAATCCTTTTTACAACACAACATATGTGAAGCAATTAATAATGATGGTGGTGGGATGGCTGTGAAGGAAAAAGAGAGGAGTTTCAAGGGAAGAAACAGCAAAGAGAATGGAATAGAGGCAAATTTAACGAATAAGCTTTTCTGACTGTATACAGGCAGGATAAGGATCATCAGATAAATTTATTTGAGTTCTGGACTACTACCATATATAGCCAGGTGGTCCCCACAATTATGGTGTTATTAAGATAGATGGCAGACCATTAAAGAAGAACAAAGGGAAAGATTTCATGTTTCCTCACATCCCATGTTCACAGTTCCGCATGAACCAGGCATGCCTTGCTGCAGCATGCTTACATGCTGAGCCAACCAAAAATTGAAACTGACTACTAACTCATCTTTCCAGCTCCCAAGACTTTAGAAGGACTATATATATAAACACAACCATGCTCCTAACTCTGTTCATATTCTCTTCTTCCTCTTTCTTTTCTGTCTTTGTAGATTATAACTAATAACACCTACAAGTAACACTTATGTCATATACTGCCTTCTAATGACTTTCCCCTTCAATAAACACCATTTTAATTTTATTTTTATATATTTTACTTGTTATTTTTTACTTAATTTTTATTTTATTAAGTCTGGTTTGATTTATTTATTTATTTGAGGACAGGTGAGGTCTCATTTTTCCGTAGATAGTGTCTCCATCTGTTGACTTCAGGAAAACTTAGAAAAAAATTATATTTTCCCCTTACTCTCAACCATCATTTCCAGCCTTCAATTATTTTTGGTATGAAAACATTAATTGAGCACTCATATAATCTGTTGGGATTAGAACACATTAGCAAGAATGGGGGCAGATGTTTTCATTACAACCTCTACAAAGCAGGAAAGATTACAGGAAAACACAGAAAACAGAAGCCAGTAGCTTAGAACAACTCAATTAGTGAGGCCAGAAAAAAAAACAAAAATTCAACAAATTTCATCAGATTTTTTTCCAGAAAGAATATACATTAGCTTCATTTTCCATGAATCAAATAATTATAGTGCCCACTTGCCTATGATAGTCATTTTCCATCTTTATTGCTGTAAAGAGACACAGTGACCAAGGCAACTGATGAAAGAACACATTTAGTTGATTGTGGTTTTGCTCATAGTTTCAAAAGGTTAGTCTATGATTACCATGGTGAGGAACATAGCAGCAAGCATTCTTGGTAGCAGCAGCTGAGAATTTACATCTGATTCATGATTGATATGTTGCATGGGAGAGAAAGAGGAGAGAGGAGAGAAAGAAGAGAGGAGAGAGAGAGAGAGAGAGAGAGAGAGAGAGAGAGAGAGAGAGAGAGAGAGAGAGAGAGAGAGAGAGAGAGAAATGAGAAAAAGGTCTGGCATAGACTTGTAAAACCACAAAACCCACTCACAATGGCACACCTTCCCCAACAATGCCATACCTTTCAATCCTTCAAGCAGTCCACAATCTGGGAACCTAACATTCATATATATGAGCCTATATGGGTGACAACCTCATTAAAACCACATGTCCTATAGAAAAAGCTGGATTGAAAATCCTTTCTCAATCACAAGTAGATATTTTATCACTTTTGTACATTGTATTATTTTTATCAAAAATTTCATATAATAAATGTATTTTGATTTTATTTTCTTCTCAGTTTCTCCCAAATTTTCTCTACCCTCTCAATTTTCTGTTCTCTCTCAAAAATCTCACAAAACAAAAATCAAAACACAAAGAAAAAAACAAATAAGACAAAAAAAATCCCAAACAAAAAGAAACAAAAAACTCACTGAAAAACCCTCATGGAGTTTACGTTTATTTTATATTGACCAATGACTCCTCGGCATTAGGCCCCCCCTTGAGTATGTCGATAAACCCAGTAACCCGCTTTGAAGTTTCTTTGTTATTCTGAATAATCTTCAGTTGTTCTCTGACATATTATGCTGCCTGACACGCTCAAATAATAACATAAAATAGCAAAATTGTGCTTACCAGGGCAGAGCTGCTATTATAATGCCAATCAGATAAGATATGACAACTGTGTTTTAATTCAGTAAGTATTTAATAGAAATATAGCTGCATCACTTTCCTTCCTTCCGTTTTACCCTCCAGATCCTACCAACTAGGCTTCCCATAGCCTTCCTCTGCTGCCCCTCCTCAAATTGATGGCTTAATTTTCTTTGATTATTATTGGTGTATGTGTCTGTGTATGTGTAACTCTAGGTGTGTATAAGAGTGTGTGTATGTGTGCATGCATGAAGAGAGAGAGAGAGAGAAAGAAAGAAAGAGAGAAAGGAGAGAGGGTATTGTGATTGTGTTTAATTTTAAGTGAACAGATAATACAATTCCTTGAGGCTTTCTCCAACAACCACTGTGTTATGTGTAGGGTTAAGCCCAGCCTTAGGGGGAGTGTCCGCCTTGGGCTAATGTTTACCTATAAATCTGCCGGGCATGTGCCCAGCCACCCCTTCTGCTTCCTGTTCTCCACGGGAACTGTGGTACTGTAAGTCTATTTCTCCATTAAAGCTGTATACATATATATAATATATATATATATATATATATATATATATATATATATATATATATATTTACAATCTGTCTGCGTTCATTTACGCCGCTACAGTTATGTTTTTCTTTAGTCCTTCCTTCATCTGTATTGGCATCCCTTGCTCCTCTCCAGTTAGAGCCCTTCTCTGTTATTCCATTTCCCACTTCATAGCACCCATATCCTCCTGTTCCCTTTCCCTGCTTCCATCTATGGTTCCTGGATACTGTGGTTACCCCATGTTGTATACTTGCATCTAAGTATTTGGAGCTGCTAACCACAGTTGAGAGGACATCTTATATTTGTCTTTCTGGATCTGGGTTACCTCACTGAATATAATATTTTTCATCTATTTAGTTTTAAATTTCATATTTTTACAGCTGAATGGTATCCCATTGTGTATATGTACTATACTCTCCTTATCCATTCTGTTGAAGAACATGTGGGTTGTTTCTATTTTCTGGCTGTTGTGAATAGGGTGGCTATAAGTGTTGTTAAACATGTATTTGTGGATTATTCACATCTTCTAAATAATAATTTCATCATGAAATATTTTGAAAAATTATGTTTATTATCGTCTATGATCTCATAAGAACAATCTTTAATGATTTTGAAATAGTTAATGTCATGAGAGTGAACACTGATTTTCCAAAAGCCTGGTTTTAAAAGAAAATCTCAGATACTATTATTGGCAACGAATATTACCAGGTGATATACCTAAAGTTACAGGATCTATGTTACCCAATTTTGAGAAAATAATTGATAGACAACCAATTCTTTGTAACTATAATTTGTCTATCAGACAAAGTGTGTGTTGTCCTATGTGAGAAAAACAAAAGCAGATCAAACCCAACCTGTAATGGTTTGTCTTCAGACTACCACCATAGTTGATTATATACATATAAGTCTTTAGTGTGTGTCATATTCACTCACAGAATCTTGAAAAAATAATGCACAGGGATAAAGTTTAATTACTCTTCCGATTCTTTATCTAGCATATTCTTATGTTAACGTTTTTTGGTTTTGCTTTGTTATGAGAGTCTGTGGGACTGAAAATAAGTTGACTACTGTTCTAGTGGGAGCCCCACCTCAGCCCCTGGCATCCACACACCCAAAGAGTCTTGGATGTTCTGGTGGAAGCTACAAATCAATTCCCTTCCATCTATTGCTCTCCCCAAACCCTGCCTCATCTCAGAAAGCCCACCAAATGCCAAACAGGGTTTCCCCCCATAGAAGCTCAAGACCACTCCCACAAGGTATTTAAACTGCCACCTAGAAAACAGAAATGTAGTTTTTGGGTCTCTCTTTCCTGTCTCCTATCTGTGTTGGGTCAGGGAGAGATCATCTAGGAGCATTTTACCCAATAAACCTGAGCTTTTTCTAACTTAGTTTGATTTGATCTGATTTGGATTGCTGCATTGGTGGAGAGGTTTATCGTGGTGCAGAAACTTCTCATCTATAAGTATACACTGGAACAATCATTGATTTGATGATTTCTAATCAGTCAGCAATTTTACCTACCACTACTCTTGCATCATTCATAAAAATATCACCATGGAAGAAAAAAACATATTCTTATGTTAATAGAAAAATTAATTTGACCTACATATTACTTAGAGAGATGTCAGAGACCATTCTGCATCAACCACTGGTTTACAATATAAAACAAGAAAAGAATTTGCATTGGTAAAACCATAGATTTGTCACATTGTCTATACTTTCAACACACTTATACTCCCATATTGACAATGCAGTTCATCTCTTTATCCAGCACATCTGTATGTTATTGTCAAGTGGCTTCTCTATCTTTTGATATCTACCTGATCTATTTGGTCAAGCTCTGAGTAACAGTCTTTTTTTTTTTTTTTGAGGGTCAAAGGGTTTATTTGGCTCACAATTCTGGGTTACAGCCTATCACTGTGGGGAAATTGAGGTAGCAGGAACATGAAGCAACTGGTCACATGACATCATCAGTCAAGAACCACGAATCCATGCAACTGCTCAACTTGCTTTTTCTACAACTACACAGTCGAGGGTCTCCTGCCTAGGGAATGATCTCGCCTACCACTTTGGCTGGGCTGGCTTTTCCAACCCACATTTGTTGGTGAACTACTGGTGAATGGGCACATTCTGCACCGTTTGGTGTTGAATGCCTGGCAGTGCCTGTTAGGGTCCTGTGCCTGGCTTGGTTCTGGGAGCATAGAGATGGGTGAGATGGGCTTCTCCTCTGTGAGTTGCTTTGGACTAGGGGAAAGTAAGAATGTGTCTGACCAAGGTCACCTTCAAGAGATACCCAGTGTGATGGCAAATTACCAACTTGGAAGATTCTCGAATCAGCTCCTAAGGGAGGCTCAGTGAGGGGCTGGCTAGATTCAGTAACAGTCTTTTTCTATCACCACTGTGGTTCTCCAGAAATGTTCACCATGAAATAGCTAAACACATAATACAATTGATTAATTTACATCTCGTAGAAGTGCCTGAAGGTCTTGGTTTGTATACTCATACAGTTTAATTTTCTTTTATTAAGAACAAGTTAAGCTTTTTTAAATTGCTTTGAAACTGATAGGCATTTTTATCTTCAAATCCAAGGTGATAGCTTGTACCATATTAATTTCTCTTCTCTTTAATTATATCGAAATGTCACAGAATAAAGAGCAGGACTTAGCAAACAAAATTACAAAGGATACTGTTTTCTGATTACATGTCACTTTAAATGTCTATTTTTATGTTTTTAAAGCTAATTAAGCTTATAATGTTTGCACATTATTTATTTTGAGTCAGATATGAATTACAAAAAAGAAGAAGACATAAGTATTATGTAAATCATTCTATCCTCAATTACTGAACAGAATAATTTATTTTTGTTTAAGGTAGATGTTTGATGTAATTCACTTTAAGCAATAGCTGTGTGAGCACAGATGTACCAATGAGTTGCTATATTTAAATGATTATATGTAAAACAAGGACACTAGATAAAGTTTTGGTTTCTTTCTGTTTTTCAACAACCTATTTTCTGTGAACATATTGATCATAATAATTATTGAATAACAGTCCATGGTCTATTTAAGGAGAGGAATGAATCACTGTAGTTGACAATGTATTGTTTGATACTTTAATTATATTCCTAACAGATGTTCATATATAACTTATAATTTTATATGCAATCACTAGATGTTAGACTATCATTTCAACAGATACTAGGATTCATATTAAATTTCTTTTTAATATGTGTGAAAAAATGGTGGCTTCATTTGTATGCTTTTTTCTTTCAATATTGGTTAAGCTCTCCACTTCTTTTATTAACAATCTAAATAAAGACACTAAACTTTTTGATTCTGTATGTGTTGGAAGCAAACAAACAAACAAAAATCTGCTCTCAAATTTAATTCTTTGATTTCTAAGTATCTAATATAAAAATTTAGAATTGGAATTTAACAAGAAAACAATAACAGGTAATTGTGATACATAATAGTATACATTTCTATATAAATGATGATTAATTTAAGTGTCTTTGGATGACAGAAAATAAATTAAGCCAAATTCTCCTTCAAGAGTGGGTACAGCTAAATAGACACAAGTTTTAGATGTTTTGAGAACAATTTATGACAGGAAGAAGGAGCTTGGGTTTGTTATTTGGTTTTAGTCTGCATGATAATCCTGAGCTAAGCAAATAGGATGCATGCCCAGGAAAACATGGTAACAGGGGGGCTGTGTTTGTTTCTCATCTGTATCCTTTTCTTTCTCCTTTTCCATGGTTTCTCAATTGTTTCATGTTTGCAATAGTTAGAATATCTTTGCAAGCATATCTTGAAGAATGTTGAAAAGTCAAGACTTGCATTTCTATATCGAACCAAGATGTAAAAGTGAGTCTTCTACCCCTAATCTTAGAATAGCAATAAAGCTAAACCTATGTTTACTCTTATAGCTAACTTGTCAAATCACTGTGTCTCTGATAGTGATAAATAAACAAAATATTTAACAGTTTCCATGACTTTAGCATAAGTTGTTTCTGTCTGCCTTGTTACTATTAATTCTTCTTTCACATATGCAAAGACATCCTGGCTTTATCTGGAAGGAAGAATGTGCAGTGGTCTGAATGAGAACAGGCTACATAGGCTTTGAATACTTGCCCTTCTCCCCATTGTTAGAACAATTCAGAAATAATTGGGTGTGACATATTTGTAGCCACTGTGTCACTGGAGGTGGGCTTGGAGGTTTCAGGAGACTCACACCATCCCCTGTATCTCCCTTGGCCTCTTGATTGTGAACCAAAGTGTGAGCTTTCATCTCCTCCTTTGCTTGGCCACCATGGACTCTAAACCTCTGAAACTGTTAAGCCTGAAATTTGTGAGTAGAAAGACCAAGTCCGTGATTTTTCAATTCAAGCAAGATGTATTTTGGGGGTACACTTTGGACTAGTCAGCCAGCTGCCTCGCTTCCTTGTTTACAGGGGAAAGGGTGTTACACATTGTTAGAAGGATACAATGAAAATAGAAGGAACAAAGGCAATGATATACATCAAGCGAATAAAGTTACAAGCAGGTTACATCAGAGCTAAGAAACAGGAACTTATTCTTAATTACACATAGAAACCTTATTTAGGGAGGTTTACAAGGTTGACACAGAGAACAAGCAGGGGCTCATCCCTTAACTAGGACTTGACACAGAACAAATAGGAACTTCTTAATTACAAATCTTGTTTTGCAAGGGCTTAACACTAGGCAAACAAGACTTATTCTTTACGTAGGATTTAGCACAGGACAAACAAGGGCTTCTTAATTACAATTAGAAACCTTACCTTGGAAGGATATAACACAAGACCAACAGGGACTTCCTTCAATACGTTGAGACATCAAGTCATTCTTTCTTCAGGAAAGTAGTTGATGTTTGGGGCAGTGAAAATACCCTAGACCAAATATCTGGCAGGCAGCCATTTCCTAAGTCAAACCTCCTGTTTCAAAGAAGGAGCAAAAGTATGCTTGAATTGACCTTTGGTCAGAATGGAACATATCTACTTCTATGGGCCATCCCAATGTCCAAAATACCAGCAAAATCACACTAGGTTGGGGTGTGTGGCCACACTTGTTAACAACTTTGAATAAGCTCAAACCTCCTGACCATCAGACAAAGTAGAATGGGCTCACTTTTTTTTTAATCTCTATGGTGATTAAAGAAACATCAGCATAAAATAATACTGAAAACTAGACTTTTCTTTGACTTGTTTTAGCAGGAATCTTATTACACACCTCAAAATTCCACTGCAACATTTTAATAGATACAACTCCTGTTATCTCTATCTGCATACTTTAACTGTGCATTATCTTAAAAAAATTGTTTGATTTTGACTGTTGTTGAAATCAAATCTAATGCTGTGTTTGTAGCAAGTAAAGGCATTAAATACATATAGGCATGCAATAGGTCACAAATTCTGACAGTTTCTCATATGCTTCATGCAGTTAAGAATTCAACTATGAAATGAAGTACAATTTATTTAGTCCAGTTAAATGTATGATTTCTTAAAAGATTTTAATTTTGTATTATCCAATTTACAACATTTCAAGCAACATTAAACTGTTCAAGTAGTATTCAATTATTTCTGAACTTCAGTGTGTGAACTGTACACTAAATGAAATAATACTTTAGAAAATCATAGATATAAAAATCAATGGGAAGTTATTAGTGGCATGCAAAAGTGTCAGTGGGAATTTAATTTTGTCTATCTTCTTTTGCCCACCCAAATATATTGTTAAATCACAGTCTATATATTATAGCTAATTATGTCAAAATTTCCAGCTATATAGAACCTTTATTTAACATTGCATTTTAAATAGGTCCTACTTCTTCCACAAGAAGATTTATCTACAATTTGAATGCTGCTGTCTTCTCAAGCTCAAAGAATGTATCCTCTGAACTCTTCCTAACAGTATTTTTCTTGGGAGTGAGAAATATTTTCTCACAGAGTAATTGAAGTACTAGTTACATGTTGATACTGGATAGCCTGCAGCTTAAAAGACATTTAGATGAATCCTTATCAACTTTTGCCAGAAAAGTATGCAGTGACAAAAAGTTAATCATGTATTATTAATCCCAAAGTTGCAAGAAGAAATATCACTGACCGAAATCATCATGGTGAAATTAATTACAGCAATCTGTTTAGTAGTGTACATTGACTGCCTCCCCCTAAGGGAGGGTTTGAGAGGTCAGTATTGGACATGAGGAAATAAGGGTCTTTATAGCTTAGGGGTAGGAAATTTCCAAATGAGAGTTTTGGTTTGTAAAAAGGCAGGGTGGTAGAAGCAGAACATAACAAGTTGGTTATAGCAAGGCAGTCAAAACAAGGTAGGCATAATAAATAACCTTTTGAAACAAAGGTAGGGTTGCAAGATAGTCATAATAACTTTTTGAAACAAAAGTGTGGCTGTTGTTTTCTGGAACAGGTAGTGAGAAATATTTGTAGTAAGGTTACAGGTGGGGCATAGCCCAGTCCTTGAGAAACAGAGATTTAATCACAACCAAGAATGAACCTAGTTTGTCTTTACTATAGAATGGCTTTTAAGGTTAAAATGGAGGCAGGCTGGTTAATCAATATCTCATTTTAGGATGAGAGAAGAAAAGATGTCAAGAGTCTGCTCCTTCAGTGCACTTCCTGCGCAATTATGAAGCACAATTGAATGACATCAGCACATCCATGTGCTTGAAACCTGAAAGGTGACAATACAATTCATTAAAAAAATCCAGCATGATAAAAACAAAGAAATAGAGGCCATGAATTTGAAAGAGAGCAAGAGAGGGCACATGGAAGAATTAGAGGGAGAACAGGGAAGGGGAAATGATATAATTTTAATTTAATTTCCAAAAATAAACACATACACACATACATACATACAATACAATACATACAGTGTTAACATAGTGGTACATGCCTTTAAATTCAGCACATAGGAGGCAAAGGCAGACAAATCTCTGTGAATTCAAGGCCAGCCTGGTTTATACAATGTTGAATGACTTTTTCCATTTTTACTCAGATAGTCTGGGTTTAGGCAGAGGGTTCTGAATTACCATTCTTATTTTATTTACATGCATAAGTGTTGGCATGTGTGTATGAATCCCCCTCATGTGATCAGAAGAGGGTATCAGCTCCCTTGGAACTGAAGAGGCAGAGTGTTAGGGCAAGTGGTGTGTCCTCTGCTAGGAGCAGCAATTGCTCTGAACATAGAGCCTTTTTCCAGCCTGGAGGAGCTTGAATTTTTAACGCAAAAGGCCTAAGGGAGTTCAGGATTGTTGAAGTGTGAGGACTGCTGATTTAATGCCTGAGGAAGTCTGGCCCACAAATATTTTTCTGTCTGACATGAGCTAAATGTTGCCTAATTTTCACTATCTTTATTTTTATCCAGTTCTTACTTCTTTCTCCTGAATCAACAAAACTTTATTTATAATAAGAAAATTGGGGCTTTCATAAATTATCTAATAGAATATATACAAATTTTCTGGTTTGATTACATTTCAGCCAACAATTTTGACTCAGTAGCCTCAATCTCTTCATTTCACTCTCTCACTGGTGCTATTACTAAGTATTGTTTCCTGTGTGATAAAGATAAAATTTTATCACAGGTCTTTGCGTCATCCAATCTGTGGGTCCTGGTACTTTAGGCAGTGTCAGAGGTGGGTTTACTCTCTTGGCATGGTTTTAGGCCAGATCAACCATTCCCTCAATCTCTAGGCAACCATTTTCTTAGCACATCCCATTGGGGGGGATAGACTATAGATCTCTCATGTTCCCATCCCAAACCACTGTCTGTCCACTCACAAAATCTTTTCGATTTCCTCTACCCAGGAAGATCTGGGTATCACTCCTTGAACCCTCCGTGTTATCTAGTCTCTCTGGGTCTTTGGGTTGTAGCATAGTTATCCTTTATGTTACAGCTAATATCCACTTATGAGTGCATATGTACCATGTTTGTCTTTCCTAGTCTGGGTTACCTCACTCAGGATGACTTTTTCTAGTTAAATCCACTTGCCTTCAAATTTCCTGATGTCACTGTTTTTAACAGCCAAGTAATATTCCATTGTACAAATATACCACATATATTTATATATTCATCAGTTAAGGGACATCTAGGTTATTTCCAGGTTCTAACTAATACAAATAAAGTTGCTATAGACATAACGGAGTGTCTTTGTGGTGTGCTTGACCATCCTTTGGATAAAAAACAGCCTAATATAGACTCTGTGTGGTTACTAGTTTGAACTATTATAAATGATCATTATAAATGAAGATTTATAATGAAAAGGAGCAAGATGAGAATTTTTTTAAAAAAATGAGCTAAAATACACCACCAGGAAAAGGAATGAAGATAAGTCCTGTGTTTAAGGAGATAAACAGATTAAGAAATGGAAGAAAGTTAGCAGTGTTTCTATATCTTTTCTGAGTTCTATTTTCATGTCCTGAATTGTCTTCCTTATTTCATTTAGTTATTTTTATTTTTTTGGACTTCACCTGAGAGTTTATTTCTGCCTTCTTTAAATTCATTCCAGAATTAATTGCTGTCTTCTTCAAGTTCCGTGAACATATTTATAATTGCTCATTTGATTTAATTGTCTTGAGTATCATCTAAGTTTCTCACTTTTGGGGCCATTACTATGAGATTGATAATTCTCAGAGGAACTGTATTGGTTTCTACATATTTGTGATTTATATGGCACATAAGTACCTGACGTTAGTTGTTGATTGTGTCTTTTGGTATGACTTTTTACACTTGTCCAAAAAGTTTACATGAGGCTAAATAAAGGGTTTTGGATTAATTCCAATGGCAAAGAAAATTTCAAAACAGCCTCGTATAGACTCTGCTGTATGGTTAGTGTTAATTGTAATGAAGATTTATAATGAAAAGGAACAAGGTGAGAAAGAGGCAGATGTTGGTAGGTCTTTTAGTTTGAGGCCAGCCTAGTCTACAAAGCAACTTCATGGACAGCCAAATTTAGACAGTGAAAGAAAGCATGGAAAACAGAAAGCCAGTGAAGATGTAATTGAACAAGGGGTCATGGTCCAGCTCTAGCAAGCAGCAGAATTTGTCAGCTTTGACGACATGGTTCTGGCTTTAGAATCAAGGAGCAACAAAGAAAAGTTTGTGAGTCATGTGTCAAGATGGTCCTTGATGTTGGCCTAAATAGGCCTATGGCAGGAAGCTATGAAGTTGAAACCTAGATTACCTTGGAGACCCTAAGATATTGGAGATTCCAGACCTATGGAATACTTGCTGAGAAGATCTTCTAACAATAGTGGAACTAGGCCAAAAGAAAGAAATTTGTTGCAGTCAACAAATATGAAAGGAATTGGAGAACTGAAGAGTGTTTTGACATCTGGTATAGAAATGCAGAGTTTGGAGTTTGTACACATATTTGCCATTTTTTCCATATACTCAAATATTTATTGTTCTGTTCATCTGATGACTAAAGCTGAGTTTTAATTCTAAACTCACAAATTTCATAGAAATACTATAAATTGCAGATTTCAGCAAATAACCACAATTGTTGAATGAAGATAACTTTCTATCTATGACTTAAAACATATATGAAAAGAAGCAGGCAGCAAATCTGGACTAGGAAATATTCCTTTAAAAGCACAGTCATCTTTCCCAGAGTAAATCAGTAGTTAAAGCACTAAGTTATTCAGAAAAAAAATTCCCCACATTTTAAAGGTACTTTTTTATCCAGTCAATCTTTTATCTCTGTTTTCTACACTCCCAATGATCATTGGTTCAAAACCTAACTGTAGTTCCTATCTGCTTGTCTCCTTTGCTAACACTGTTGTCCAAGATGTTCACATTTCCCTTCACTATTGAGACAACCCGTTTACCATAATGTAGAGTCAGTTAAGAAAGCCATCCTTAAAGCTCTTCTCTAATGCCTCTTTCAAGCCCCTCAATTAAGGAAAACTCAGCCTTTATTTTGAGATTAAATTGTGAATGCGTATTCCTATCTGCTTCTCCATCACCCTTGGTCTTCACATCTTTCCCTTGCTAGTCTTTCTCCTTTCACTCTTTTCTCAGTGCCTTTTACCCTTTTTCTTTTCTGTATTTGGATAATTCTTCCTCCTTATATGTTTTTAATCAACTTCACAAAGATATAATTTATATATAACAATTTTTTTATCAGTACTATGATTTAAAATTTTTTATATACTGGTACACCCACCACTACAATCAATTTTAGAGCATCTGTCGCCAAAGAAAATGCCCTAATTTCTAAACATGGTTAGTCACTTACTATTTCTTTCCTTCCCTATCTTGTTTACCCAACACACTATTTATCTATTGTTGGTTCTTATAGACTTGTTTGTTCTGGGCATTTTACAACTGTGACTCTTCTTGGAATGTCTTGTTTTGTTTTACCAATCAGAATTTGTTCTTTTGTATTTTTGTGTTTATACTGCCTTCTTCCCCTTATGGAGAACTAAGCTCTGTGGAAGATATGCATCTTAAATTGCTGCACAGTTTCTAGCTGGTGAGGAAGTACTGCAGTGTGATAATATCCAAATAGTAATTTACCATGGCGGGAATGAAGTTCTTCCTACACCGAAGGCCAATGTAATGAACTTTCATTATCCAGGATTTTGCTATTATATGATAAACACCTTCAATTTATCACAACCCAACATATATTAAGAGCTCAGATAATATTATATATGAGATATTAAATTAAAATTATTAAGACTTCTCTGACTGATTGGTAATGATAGAGATATTTTCTGAAAATTAGTTCTTTAAATAAAACCAAAGAGCTAAGATTTATCATTTTAATATCTTCAAATTCAGGATCAATAAATCAATGAAACCCATTAGCAATGTGTTCATTTTAAACAATACATCCAAAACTTCATGACATATCATAAGCGTTTGAAGAGATTCTGCTTCTTTTACTTCTTTTTTGGCAAAAACAAAACAACAACAAAGAAAACCTATGAAAACAACTTAAGTAAGCATGGAAGGGCTTGTTTGGGCTCACATTGTCCATCATGGCCTGGAAGCCAGGAGGTGGGAACAAGAAGCAGTTGGTCACATTGCATCCACCATCAGCACACAGAGAGTAATGGATGCTGGTAGTGATGGCTTCTTCTGTTTTTCTTTTTTATTTAGTCTGGGACCTCTGTGGATAAGATGGTCCAGTTCACATGGGGGCAGATCTTCTCACTTCAGTTAAACTTTTCTATAAGAACCCAGAAATAAAACCAAGAGATATCTCCTATGTGAGTCCCAGCAACAGTAAAGATTAATAATCACACAGACCATCTAGTTCTTATAAACAAATACTCACACAATCCCTTTCAAAGGGTCCTGGTTGACCTTGGCTTTGATGAAAGAAAGAGCTATATGATGGCCCAGGCTACTCAGAGTGAAGGAGACAAAAGTTCCTCCTTAGTCCTGAGGTGCTGCTTTCAGACAGGTCTCAAGATCAGCTTCACAGACCCAGCCAGAAGGGCTGGATATAAAGATGTGGCCTAAGTCCTCTAAAGCATTCAAATAGGTCAAGTTCTCCTCAGTTAAAAAAAATGGAAATAGCTTAGACATGGGTGGTTGGTACTGCTTCAATGGTCCTTCCTCAGTGTGAAGTGACAGGCTTTGTTGACTCTTGATGGGAGGCCATCAAGAGTCATCACCAGTGTTCTCTGGCCTCACCTTCTCTGAGGAGTGGATGGGAAATGGGAAGAAGAAGAAGAAAGGGAGAGTGAACTGAAATTGGTATGTAAAATAAGAATTTCTTTTAAAGTTGGAAACAAAGCCAAATTCAAGAGTTTAGAATCCAACGTAAAGCTGGAGTATAATAGAAAGCCATGATGTGGTTCAAGGTGACTCAGAGTTAGGAGTACAGTGACTATCAGAGAGACTGAGGAAGTGGGAAAAGCCCCTCAACTGAATCAGTCATGATGTAGGAGCCTTGAACTCAGCATAAACTAAAACTAAAACACAGACCTGACGCCCTCCATATTAGTCAGAATGATGCCTAGCGTTGCTGAAAGTTTACTATGTGCAGAGAGCTCTATTAATTCTCCGAATGACTTCTCAGTATATAACTTTCATGGTTTTTCTCAAAGGAACAGATTATATTACAGGTGAATCATTGAGGAGCTTACTGACTTCTTCTGAGTACAGTCTCCTAAACCAAAAGAGTGATGTAGGGTGGCGGTGGTGCATGCCTTTAATTCCAGCACACCCAGGATTATGAGGACTGATGCTCAGGGTGACATGTTTGAACAGTAAGCACTTTGCAGATGGAGGCACTCTCTAGTCTCTACACATGTCAAAGTCATCAGACTTTCTTGGTCGCTGCACCAAGTCCTTTTATCTCTGCTTCTCCAGATAATATTGTACCATTTGCTTTAGCTTAATTAAATTTCGTGTCTAACCAATGAATAAAAATACAAAAGTATTCATGTTAATGGAGGAACATATAGACTTTGCAATGTTTATGCCACATTAAGTATTTATTATATCTTAATTGCTTCATTAGGGTGAAAACTTTTGAAATTATTTCTTCTGGGTTTTTCAAGTGTCCTGCAGACTCCTTTTGTCTCTACTCACTGTGCTAAGTTGACTCCCTAGAGCTTCTTACTCCCAGAATTCACTTTCCATTGAGTAATATTTTCTCATTCCTCTTCTATGTCATGTGATACCTACGTTGGTTCTCTCAAGTCCTGCAGCATCTCATTTATTTTTTTTAATTTCATGTTTGAAAATTCAGTGTCTCCTAATTTTATGTAAGGTTCTGCCAATGTTATATGGTGAACCACTATTTATACTTACTGGATATATAATAGACACAAAACATTTTTTGAAAGCTATAAATTTAAGGAAAGTAAAATGGCAATTCTTTCCTAAATATTTATATTTAAATGGAGATTGACATACACATAAACATATCATTTCAGTGTGCTTTGGAGGGAATGATAGAGAGAACATATTACTCTTTGCTTTGTATATACTTCAGAATTCCTAAGGAAATGTTTAAAATTTCATGATCCAAGCTTAAAAATCATCTCTTATATATTTCAATACTTTCTAGAAGATGCCAGTGCGAGCAAATCCTGTAGTTCACTGAGAAATGCAAGCTTCTTAGCTGCCAATGAAATGGTAAGGAACATATGGAAGGCTGGAGGCTTTCCATCCACCTTGCAGAATCAGTGGCAGTGAACAGTTATTCTGGATCTGCAAGTCAAGATGGGCTTATGAAAACATGGAGAGGGAAAGTCTGGAAAACTGCCCCAATCTACCTACCCACTGATGTAAAATGTCATAGTTTATGGAAGCATGCTTTGCAAAGCTCATCAGTTCTTCAGTCTGTGTTACATGCATAGCATATGATACAATTTTCAGTAGATATTTCTAGACATAGAAGAATCCGAAAGATAAAACCTGAGTATCTTTAGTCCGTTGCCTTAAGGGAATTCTATTCTATTAGAGTTTACATAATTTATGTGAATGTTAAATTTCTGGAATCATTATGCTTAATTTCTGAAGAAATGAATAATCTCCATCTTTTTACATGTCACAAATATATATATATATGTATACAATACACTAAATTTTCTTACTTTAACTATACATTTTCATTTCTATATATAGCTTGGCAGTTGACATCAAAGTATGCTGAGCATTGTTAAAATGGAAAATAAATTTATAGATTTGAGGCGTCATTTTTTTGAAGGCACTCAGAGTACTAGTGAATAAAGATCTTTTCCAATGACATGTTTTCTCTAAATGCCAACCATCTTTCCCTCCCTTTCTCCCTCTGTTTCTCCCTCCCTCCCTCCCTTCCTCCCTCTTTCTTGCTCTTCTGTCTTTCTTTTTGTCTTTCCCTCTCCTTTATGTGTAAAACACATTAACTAGTTGAACACAATTGGACTGGCTACTTTACCTGAGTACTGCTCTGTGACATTCTTATAATTTTACATCAGTTTGGTAATATGATACCTATATTCTTCAAACATTAAAACAATTCTCTTGTGCCTTTGTGGCATGTTTTTTAAACATAGAAAGGAGATTATAAGAAAAAAGTGCAACTTCGTTTTTATCTTTTTATTCTTTGTGAAAATATACTTTTCTTGTAATATATTCTGATTATGCTTCCCCCTCTCCCTACTCCTCCCACTTCTTCCCCACATCTGCTACCATCCAGATCAACTCACTTTCTGTCTCTCCTTAGAGAACAGACATCCAAGGAATATTAATAAAATGCAATATAGTACATTAAGGAAAAACAAAACCAAGCAAACAGAGGATGAAAGAGTCAAAGAAAAAGCACAAGAACCATATATAGACATAGAGACACACACCATTCACACAGATAGAAAATCTTATAAAAAAAAAACAAATGCCATAATATTTACACAAAGGACCTTTAAAGTAAAAAAAAAAATTCTGACACAACATGCTCAAATAAAACATTATGACACAAAGGACCACCAGTGATGACATTGAGTTCCATTTGTGCTTGCTGTCTACTCTTGGGCACTTAATATTTCTTTCCACTGAGACTCCCTTGGAGAAAACTAATGTTCTGTTTGCAAGTGGTTATCGATTGGAGACAGTTTCTCAATTAAAGATGGGGGCAGTGCGTGTTACTACTTCTCCTCTCAGTTTTAGGACTCTGATGGTGTACAGACCCATGGAAGCCCTCTGTATGCTGCCAAAGTCTCTGTTCGTATCAGCCCTGTTGTGTCTGGAAGTCCTTGTTTCCTTGGTGTTCTCTGTCCTCTCTGACTGTTAACAACCTTTCCACCTCCTCTTTTGCTGAATTTCCTGAGCCCTTACTAGAAAGATTTGATAGAAAGATTTCACTTAGAGGTGAGTGTTCCAAAGTTTCTCACTCACTGTCTATTGGTGTTGGGTTTTAATGCGATAGTTCCATAGTATAATTTGAGATCACAGACAAAAAAAAAAAAAAGAAAAAAGAAAAGAAAAACACCTCTAGAATTTCTTTTATTATTCAGAAATGATTTAGCTGTCCTTTGTTTTCTGTATTTTCAAAGGAAGCTGAGAAATGTCCTTTCAAGTTCTGTCGATAATTGTGTTGGAATTTCGTTGGTGATTGTGTTGAATCTCTCTATTGTTTTTGGTAGGATGACCACTTTTACTATATGAATCCTACCAATCCATGAGAATGGGAGAGTGTTCCATTATCTCATATCTTCTTCAATGTCAAAAGATTTTTATCTTACAAAGCTTTCACTTGCTTGGATAGAATTGCCCCCAAGATAGTTTATGCTATTTGACCCTATTGTGGCAGATGTTGCTTCCATAATTTTTTTCTCTGTCCATTTGTCAATTTTATATAGGAGTGCTACTGATTTTTGTGAGTTAATATTATATTCAGGTACTTTGTTTAAAGTATTTATCTGTAGTAGGATTAGAATTTTTAGTGTCACTGAAGTATGTTGTACTATCATCTGCAAATAAAGATACTTTGCCTTCTTCCTTTTGAATTTCCTTGATGTCTTTCTGTTCTCTAATTGCTCTAGATAAGACTTCAAGTAATATACTGAATAGACATAGAAAGAGGGCACAGCCTTGTCTTGTTCCTGCTTTTGAGTTTCTCTGCATTTAAATTGGTGTTGGCTATGGCCTTGCTGTAATTGCCTTTATTCTGTTGAGGTATGTCCCTTATTTCACTAATCTCTTTAGAATTTTTATCATGAGGGGGTGTTAGATTTAGTCAAAGTCCTTTTAAGGTCCTAATGAGATGATCATGTGTTTTTGTCACCTAAGCCTGTTTATGTGGTAGATAACATTTATTAATTTATGTGTCTTGAACCATCCATCCCCGTGTCTCTGGGATGAAGTCTACTTGATTATGGTGGATGATATTTTTAGTGTGTTCTTAAAAACAGGTTAAAAGTATTTTACTGAAAAAAAATTGTACTTATTTTCATAAGGGCAATTGGTCTGTAATTATCTTTCTTTGTTGAGTCTTTATGTGGTTTAAGTATCAGGGTATATTATGGTCTTGTATAAGAATTGGATGTGTTTCTTCTGTTTCTGTTTTGTGGTATAATTTGAATAATATTGATGTTAACTCTTAATTGAAAACCTAGTAAAATTCTACACTAAAGCCATCAGGCCCGGGGCTGTTTTGGTTGGGAGACTTTTAATTACTGCTTTAATTTCACAAGAAGTTGCAGGTCTGTCTAAATTGTTTGATCTTTATACAACTTTAGTAGGTAGTATATATCTAAAAAAATAATCAATTTTTTAAGATTTTCCAATTTGGTGGAGTGAAGTTTTGTTAAAGTATGTGCTTACAATTCTATCATTTTCCTCAGCATCTGTTGTTATGCTCTCCTTTTTATCTCTAATTTTGTTAATTTGGATATTCTTTCTCCACCTTTACTTAATTTAGATAAGGATAACACACACACGTGTGTGTGTGTGTGGATATACGTTCATACACACATACATATTATATACATTATACATACAAGTCCTTTTCCTTTTTATTCATTTCAGTCCTGAGTTTATTTCTTTGCTATCTATTCCTTTGGGGTTTGATTTCTTCTTTCTGCTATAGAGCTTTCTGGAGTGTTGTTAAGTTGCTAGTATGAGATGTTTCTATTTCTTTTAAATGTAAGCAGTCAGTACTAAGACTTTGCCTCTTATAACTGCCTTCATTATGTCCCATAAGTTTGGATATGTTTTGTTTTAACTTTCTTTCAGTTCTAAAACACTTTTAATTTTGTTCTTAATTTCTGTCTTGATCTGTTTTTCATTCAGCAATAAATTTTGCAATTTTAATGAGCTTTCTGTTGTTTCTATTGTTGATATCCAGCTTAAATCCAGGGTGGCCTGATAGGATGCTGAGTGTTTTTTTTTTTCCCAATTTTCTTGTATCTGCTGAGACTTGCTTTGTGTCCAAGTATGTGGTCAATTTCAGAACTTCCATGTGGTGCTTAGGAAAAGGTATATTATTTTGTGTTTGGGTGAAACATTCTGTAAATATCTGTTATGCCAACTGGTTTATAAAGTCAGTTAGTTCCAGCAGTCCTCTGTTTAGTTTTATCTGGATGGCCTGTCTGTTGGCAAGAGTAGAGTATTGAAGTGTCTCACTCTTAGTGTGTGAGTGTCAATATATGATCTAAGCTGTAGTAGTGTTTCCTTTATGAACTTGGTGGGGGGTCTTTGTGTGTGGTGCATAGATGTTAAGAATTGCAGTGTTCTCTTGGTGGATCTTCTTTCTTTGATGAGTATATAGTTTTCTTTTGCTGTGGAGTTTGTGGCTCCTATATAAAGACCGTAGACTCAAACCAATTATAATTAAAAGATTTATTAATTAGCTGCTAGCAGAATGAACAGTTTCTGAGCCCAATTTTAGATTGCTATGAGAGGGGGTATAGGAGTGGTTGAGGGGAGGATTTTTAAAGAGAAAAACCACAAGAAAACAACGTTCAATATCTCTTCAAACAAGAAGAAAAATGGGTCTGTTCTGTCAAGTAGAATTGTTAAGGCAACTCAAAACAATATTGTGTAAATGTATAAGCAAGTTGAGAAGGAAAAATGTAGTTAGCCATATTATAATAAGTAGGTAGTCATTACCTACTTGATGTATGTTGTTGGGGTTGGGATCCTCAAGTCAAAGGAACTGGAAACTTATCTTCAGGGGATTGAAGTCAGACAAAATATCTAGATGGATGCCTAGAATAAAATTCATTTTTTTGCTAACATATTTTCTCTTCTGATTAGTTTGGTTTGAAATATATTTTTTCAGGTATTAAAATAGCTATACCAGCTTGCTTCCTGGGTTCATTTTCTTATATTACCCTTTCCAATCCTTTTCCTTGAGAAAATGCCTATCTTTATGCTAAATTTTGTTTCTTGGATGCAGCAGAAAGATGTATAGTGTTTTCTATTCTGGTAGTCTTTGTCTTTTTGTTGGGTATTTAAGACTTTTGATGTTGAGAGATATAAATGAGCAGTGTTTGTTAATGTGGTTATTTTGTTGCTGATTTAAGAGCTTACTTTTATGCATCTTTGGCTGGTGTGGCTACTAGAACAAATCTACATTTTTTGCTCATGAATAAATCAACTCTTTCTGTTACTATGCATCTAACTACATATTTCAAAATTGTAGTATTGCAATATACCAATAAAATGTTACTCATTTATTTTGTAATTGCGAATTAAGTTTGTTTACTTGAATTTAGGATAAATCCACTAGATGGTGCTATGGATCTTGAATTTCAAAGATTCGTCAGCCTTTTTAAATGAATAAAAATCTTAAACCTGGTTAGGTATGGTGGTGTGCACATTTAATCTCAGCATTAGAGGAAGAGGCAAGCAGATCTCTGAGTTGAAGGAAAGCCTGGACTCTATAGTGGATTCCAGATCAACCAGTATAGAGTAAGGGGGGGAGGAAAAAAGAGAACAGTACTACCAAGGAAACTTATAAATCTATTTAGCTTGGTCTGACTTCTGCCTGCTTATTTTTTATGTCCACCCAACTTCTCTTTCTCCTTTCTTTTCTCCTCTCTCCTCCTCTCCTTTCTCTCCCTCCTTCCTAGTTATCAGTTTTATTGTTTTGTACATTTATATGGTGTCCATGAATAGAAAAAAGTAAAAGAAAAATAATATATTCCATAATTTTTTGAGTAAATACCAGATACTGGTCAATTTTAACTAATGGATTTTGGTCATTGCTGTGAGATAACCCTTTTGTATGCTGTGAATATATTTTATTTCTATTGGCTAATAAAATAGCTGATTTGGCCTATGGCAAAGCAGGATAGAACCAAGCAGTGATACAGGAGAAGAAGGGTAGAGTCTGCACAGATGCCAGCCAGGACTGGAGGAACAAGATGTTTTAGAGGACAGGCAAAGCCATTAGATACGTGACAAAGCATAGATTAATAGAAATGGGGTGATTTAAGCTTGTAAGAGCTAGTTAGTAATAAGCCTTAGCATTAGATCAAAGTGTCTGTAATTAGTATTAAGCTTCTGTGTGATTATTTTAAAAGTGGCTGTGGGAGGGACCAGGTAGGGAAAAAAAAGCCTCTGTTTACAGGGAATGACCTGATATGCCTTACATGTTTATTGTATGAGCCATAAGCAAGATATGATGGCATATGCTAGCATAACCAGTACTTAGCAAGCCGAAACTTTGAGGCTGAAGATCCTTATCAGCTGAACTTCAGCATAATATCTTTTAAAATTCCATTATGTATAAAGAAATATCTCTGTCTGTCATAAAAGGAAATGTAAATCATTCAGTAGCCCTCAGGAGTATGCACAAGGTATGGTTCCACACTGCCACCAATATCAGCATGAGTACTCTACTCAGGTGATGACAGCATTCTTGATTTGACCACAAAAATAAATTTTAGAATAAACCAGTAAGAGTCAGAGTTGGATTACATCAAATGGATCAGTAACATAGATATAACTTTAGAGAATAATAGTAAAAGAGGTGTATCAGGAAATAATACTACCCACTCAAGTATGGGTGTAGGCTTCTAAAAAGAGAACAATGTTATGTGTCTTATCCATAACCACACATACATGATTTTGATGGCTGTTGGGTTAAACCTGAAAGAAATGCAAGGGAACCTATCCCCCCTTTTTGGTATAGAAAATTATAGTCTAGACTTCAGAAGTGATTTGAGCAAGCTCGAAATCTGATAAGATCAAAATATAGATCGCAAGACTGGCACAAGTAGGTAAAATACACTTTATACTGTAAATGGGAGTGGGGTTGTAAGATTCCAGGAAAACTGTAGATTTATATCTGGGGAAGAAGAAAGATAATAATCAAAGGTCACCTATGCTTAGACATAAAGTATGATTTATTGCTATTTTAATATTCTTATTTGAAGCATGTCTATATAAAAAATATTTGTCTCTATAGGTACAATATTAATAACATAAGTTAATTGTACTGGAATTCTTTTTTTGTTTGTTTGTTACTGGAATTTTTGGCATAAAGATGTTGAGAAGACTACATTGCACTATATTTCTTTTTTTATATTTATTTATTTATTTATTTATTTATTACGTATACAATATTCTGTCTGTGTGTATGCCTGCAGGCCAGAAGAGGGCACCAGACCCCATTACAGATGGTTTTGAGCCACCCTGTGGTTGCTGGGAATTGAACTCAGGACCGTTGGAAGAGCAGGCAATGCTCTTAACCTCTGAGCCATCTCTCCAGCCCCTGCACTATATTTCAAATGAGTGTAAAGTTAGTTCTCATGTTCCCTTCATTTCCCTAAATTTGTTTCCCATTTTTATTTTTTATAAAATGAAATATGAAGTTTTGTTAGCAAATATGGCTTGCTCAATAAGGCAACATGCCAAGGATTAGAAGCCAATGAAGACAGACTGCTACTTACATTGATTTCTAGTGTCAGCTTACTTAGTTTCCCTGATCTTTGTCGTAGGAAATATCTGGATTTACAGAATGTGGTGGCAAGCTCCGGCATTCCCAACTCTTAGGAGGTAGAGATAGGAAGATCTGGAGGTTCAAGTTTATCCTCAGATACAAATCAAGACCAGAGTAGACTACATAAAATTTTGTCCTGAGTAAGAAAGAAGGGTGGGAAGGGAAAGAAAGGGGAGAAAAAGGGGAGGGACAAGAGAAGAGAAAAAAAAGTGGAGCAGGGAGGCAAGAACAAACAGCAAAGAAAAGTAAGATTGGGTTTAAAAATAAGTTCTTTAAGGCTCCATACAATATTATTATATGGTTAACTTGACTTCTGAAATAATAGGAACTGTAAAAAGTTTTAAGTTATAATAGTCATGAGTTCTCTTTATTAAGTGCTTGAAGAGGCACAGTCAAAAAATAAGAAACAATTGAGGAATGTGATTTGAACCTAAAGATACTCAGATCTGCAGTCCACACACAGTTAAGAGGGTTCACGTCCTTCTACAGGACACATGCCCTGCACTTTGAGACCATATTTCCTCCATCCTCTGGAAGTAACATGCTTAAGAATTATAATAGAAGATCACGGAATAGTTTAGAGAGCCTGAGGTGATCACAACTCACATAAAAGGCGAATGTGATGGCACTTGCTTATGATCGCAGTGTGAGCAGGGAGAGACAGGAGGGTGCTTGAGCCTCACTGGCCAACCAACCTGCAAGTTCTAGACCAGTGAACAAACCTATTATGATGAAGGAGCACAGTGTTTCAGATGTTGACATCTGAGGTTACACTGAAGCCTGCACATGCAAGTGTATGTGCCCCATATGAAGATGTACACACACATGGACACACTCATTTATGAAAATATATCAAGGATGAAATGGTTAAAGTGATTTCCTACAGGAATTCCTCAAAACACAAGAGTAATTATGACACATAGACGTGTGAAAAGTAATGCAACCCATTTTATCAATGGTTTTCAGGGCTGCATTCTGAATCTACAGAATTAAAATCTACATGGGATAGGCTCTGAAATTGTTTTAAACAATTCTTAGAAAATTCTGAAGGAAACTGTATCTCGGTAACTACAAAAGGATACTGGAGAATCTAAGGGGAAAAGTAACGGTAGATTTAAGAAAAGTCTGGAAGAAAGCACATGGCAAGATCCATGGCAAGCTGGCTCAGAGAAACAAGCTTTCTATCGAATGCACATGAGCATCTGTTATAGCAAATATTTATTTAACACAAATTTGCCTTAAGTAATTTTAGGACAGTTTTAGGGTTGCTCCCCCTACCAAAAAAAACTTTCTCAGTCCTGTTGAAATTTTAAGATCAACAAATTGAACAAAAATGTATAGAAAACAAACTAACTTCAGGGTTTTATACGGGTTCATATATGGATTTTTGACAGACTCAGATTGGAATTCATCATGAGTTTACTAGCATGTGGTCATACACTGCCATATACAGAAGAATAAAAGGAAGTTTCTATGTCTATGCAGTTGTTTCACCTACCAGATTGCATGCGGTTGCCTGATGACAACAAAGCAAACATACTGTATAAAGTCAAATTCTCCTGCCCTCAAAAGAACCTGTTATTAGAAATAAAATGTTTGTAAGAAAAATGACTTATATATTATCTTCTCGAAAATCTCAAATTTAGCCTCTTGGAAAGATAATTGAAAATGTCTTGGTTTTTGAGTAGACATGCTAATGATTGCAGTTTTCTTAAAACTCGATAATATCTGTTGTTTTAGTCCTTCCTAAACTCTTGCTTCTGTATAATTGATGATCGATCTTGACAAAGATATTGCAAGAATAAAACTATAGACATAACTGCTAAAAACACACATATATATATTAATTGTAACAAATTTTAGGAAATAAAGCATGGAAATGATAATATATGATAGTGTGTTTTATATCTTGTAAAATATAGTTTGGTTTAAACATTTAAAAAATATAGCACATGCATAACAATACAAAATCTGTTAATTCATTAAAAGTGAATTAAATGACAAACTATAGCAAATATTCCTTAAAAAAAAATCAGAAAGCTAAGAGTAAAAAGTGTTCTTGTCCTGAAAAAGAGGCTGGACAAACTATGCTATATATTCTTGATTACAATAAAGCAAATTAGAAAACTAAGAATATAAAGACATTTGTCTATTTTGGTAACTAACAGGTACAAAAACACTGCAACTAGTAGCGAACCTAGGGTGAAACATGGAAGATTTTCTCTGTGAGATGAGATAACAGAGGCCATTGTCTGATTACACACAATCTTCCCTTCTTACAAATACGGATAAAGAACGTTCTAACAGTGTGTGAGACAAAGAATGGGGCTTGCTCATCGCAAAATGTCACAGCAAAATTCTGAAAACTTTTTACAGCTAAAGCAAAATATTTCTTTTCTCTCCAATGTCCTTCTGATTTTTTCTTTAATCAGCCTCAAGTCAGTAAAAAAGGACTAGCGACATGGGTTGTAAAGGCTTTAGTTAAATAGATTTGGAGCAATGGAGTAGGAAACAACAATCGGAGGAACGGACAGAAATGTGTGCAGATCATATAACCCCAAGGTATACACTGAATTTAACATCACAACATGTTTTTCCTGCTTCCTTTCTTCCCCCAAGCAAGCTCCCAGGATGATGGTAGAACACAATAATATACTTTCTCGGCATGCAGAACACAACCAAGTCACAGAGATAAAAGCAACACACATACAAAAAAGCAATGGGGGTGAATGCCAAGCTTTTCAGTATCAGGCAGGTAAAAGACAAGCAAATGGACAGGTGAGTATTAAATTTAATTACTAGATTAAAGTCAGCGATGAAGAAATAGCCACAAGTCCACAATAATACATAAATAATCCAGGAAAATTGATATGTACTCTTTAAGTGCAAATGAGTTTTGTAGATTATTTTATAAGAGTGAAATGAACATCCTGTCTTCAACCAAAGACTACATAATACAGGATGTGCAAGTAAGTTTATTTTGATGAAAGCTGACACATTATCTCAGCCAAGTGATTGAATCTACTCTTTACCATGGTAAGTGATGCTGGGAATGCGTGACTTGTTAGATGTGGTGAGGATAGTATGACTTTTATAAAAATACAGTCTATTCATAGAAGGCAACTTATATATTTATCCCCAATACACTCTAAAATACCAAGTCAGCTTTCCTAAAAAACTCAACATTAACAAGGAATTTCTGATAACTAAATAATTCAGAAAAGAAGTTGTATCTAATACTTCTGAAGGTAAGATGGCACTATGGACGAAACTCAAATGAAAAAAACTAAAATTAGGTGAGAATTAATGATTCTAACTAACGTATTGATTTTTATTACAACAATAATAAATAGGTGATATAGGTCAGACATACCAACGAAATAAAAGCAGAATCTGTATGTTGGACATGAGAACAGTCTGTGTCATCTTCCAAGTTTTATGTGTTTCTATAGCAACGTAAAAGTAGAAATTTATTGAACAAATGAGGTTGACCTTTTATAACAAATCTAGAGAAAGAAAGAAAGCAAGGACAGTAATCTAATTGTTGCTTAAACATTAGAAGCCACAGGGACAAATACTGATTGCATTTACTCTTACACAGTTTCCGTACTTGGATACTTTGCATCTCCAATGGATGTTCACTTTTCAGAAATTGTACCTGTCTTCTCTTTTCAGTGATTATAAAGCTTAATCTGTCCAGTCTTAGCTTAGCACTCACTGAGTGAATGACTAAAGCTAGTCATTCAATGGAATGCAAAATATGCAGGGCTAGTGTGAATATAATTTTCCTGAGTGTCACACTCTTAGGAAAGCAGCTCTGGATATTACAGCTTTGCACCTTGCTTGGTTTCTTATTGTATAGGTACGAGGACTGTGAGAAATGGATTTTGACTATTTCATTTAAATGTCTAACATATTAAGTACATTTTAGCTTCTTAAGAATTATCAAAGTGTTTTCCAATATGACTTTCAGTGCTTGCTCATCAGCATCACTTGAGAGCATCAGTTTTTCCGTATTTCCTCATTGTTGTAAGGCCAATATGTTTAGTTGGAAGTACTTGAATAGGTGTGATTCCTACTAATTTAAGCACTAAGTAGTAACACTAAGCAAAAGCACACATAGATAGTCAAAACAAACATGAATTGTAGACCTTGGGGATCTTAATATGAAATAGTTACTCAATAGTTATACATACATTCCACTAATCTTTGTATATAGAACAATAAATATAAGAAACAATAAATTTGGGAACCGAACACAGTTGAGTGGTTAAATTTTATAACAGCAACCATTAGGACCCAAGTTTGTATCCCAAGAACCCAGGTAAATGCCACATATATGTGGAGTCGGTTGGTGATTTGTAGAGGCCCAAAAATGTGAGACTATTTCCACACTGACCATAGGTCAGAGAGCTGGAACTTACCCCTATTCCTTCAAGGTTATTGTGCTTCTACCTCAAAAAATGGTCTCTCCTAGATTTAGATCAGAGAGTTATGCTCTCTCAAGGTTATTGTCAACAGGTGTGGCTAATAGCTAGACCTTGTATTTCAAGAATAGAGAAGTGCATATGTTTCAACCTCAAAGAAAAGTCTAAGGATCCAACTAAGTTCCAATTCCCTTAAGGAGATAACATTAGATTCCATCCAGGGAGTGGTTTGCCAATAAAATGTTTTTGTCTAGGGTGTGAGCATGACTTGTTTTGTCCCAGCAACAGAATGTTTAGCCACGGATGGAGTCTGTGAACTTCAACTGGCTTGTCCATTTCCTTCTATCATGTTAATGTAATTTTTTGTCTTACTCCTACCTTTTAGGGAGGGGGCTATTTTAAGCAATTGAAAATTAAATGTGGGCAAATTTCTGTACTTACTGACACTATTCTATGTTTCTTCATTTTATTATTTTTATTTGCACCTTCATATTCTTTACAATATTTCTAAATCTGCATACCTCTACCCTGGCAAGAGGTATTTTTGTCTGAGGATGGTCCCTGGCAGTGATTCAGGCACTGAAAAGCAAAACAGGAGATCCTATAGCAAAATTGCTAGATAAACTAGAAATGTTGATCCCCTCTGAGTTTAATTGACAGGGTACAACTCAATGAATAAGGTGGGAGAGCCACTGAGAATGATTTTCATCATCAGTCTTAAGCCTCAACACATCTGAACATATACATGCATTAACATGCAGGATCATTGTGCACATACATGAAGATGAAAACAGATAAAAAGAAAAGACAAATTCAACACAAAATGAGAATTGCCATACAAATTTATATTAGAGACCAAAAAGGCCATAAGCTATGTTGTCAAAATTGCCAATAGCTCAGTTAAGTGCATTCATGTATTTAGAGACTTTTTTCTTGGTGGCAGCAATCACCTGGGTGAAAATAAAACAAGTTCTCTCCATTTGTTGAAGAAACTATTTTTCTGTTTAATCTTTGGACTATTAAATGCTGTTATATGGGAAGAATATCAAAATTTGGTGCTGGGAGTCTTGTGCTGCAGTATGGAATGTGATACCAGCTCAATTATTTGTAAGGATTAGAAAATATTTAGGTCAAGAGTTGCTAATGGAGGCAAAGTAGGTTATATTTGTGCTTCGTTGAACAGCAGCATTCCTTATTAACAAAGCAGTATTACATTACCATTTGTTTGGCCCTCTCTCTTTTATAAAGTCTGCTATGCAGCAGAAAAGGGAACCACATTATTAGAAATGGTTTCCATTTCCCAGAACAACTAATCACAAAGGAATTTATTCATAACTTCATCTATAGTTGTCTATAAAAATAGATTTTTCAATACAAGGCAGATTTTTGTTGCTGTTGTTTTGAGATGTCTTTCTTATGTAATCCAGTGTGTCCTTGAACATTGTACCTTATTATCTCCATCAACTACATTTTCAAATTATTATTTGTACCACCAACTATGAATTTTATACCAGTTACTTGAGTAGGGGTTCTATGTAGTGATTCAATAAGATTTTAAAGTAATGTTTAAAACTTTTATTGTTAATAAAATTTTGATGGATTAATAATTATATTAAGTTAGGGATTGATATGTGATGTTTTGATCAGATACATATGAAATATATAATGTGATCTGAATAACATTTTTATGCTCTTTATTATTTTTATGGTGAGAATTGTAAGCTTCTAGCAGCATTTGATGAAAATATGGGCAGAAAAGGAGACCCTTGTGTATGTTGCTTTTGTTGGAAGTTAATATATGGACTGTGCAGAGACAGGGGAACATGCACTAGATGTTACACAGTTTATCTTGGATCATCAAACAAAATGGATTCTTTTTCAGAGAGAGTATTGATTCATGTGAATTCTGCAATAAAATAAACTGTGTCCCATTATATTTAGGTAATGAAATGGTTTGATAGAATGTTTTTGACATGGTCCAGGGATTTGTATTAAATTTAATTTCATTTTTGGATGAAAATTTCTCAAAGGAGTTGTGTTAACAGGTATAGGTTTGTGAATCACTTTAGACATATAGTAGATTAGGATAATAAATACATTGCCAAAAGCAAGGACTTTGTGTTTATGTGGTGTAATGAGTCCTTTTCTGCTCTGTCAGCCAGCTTCCAAATAATGAAATGGAGACTTCTTATTAATTATAAAATTTCAGGATATAGCTTAGGCTTGTTTCTAAATATCTCTTATAATTTAAATTAACTCATTTATATTAATCTATGTTTCACCATGTGGCATTACCTCTCTTCCATCTTGTCCTTCCTGTTTCCTCTCTGTGTTTCCACACAGCTACATCCCTCCTCCTTTTTCTTTCTCTTCCTGGATATTCTGATTATACCTCCTGCCCAACTACAAGCTGTTCAGCTTTTATTACACCAATCACAGCAAATACATCTTCACACAGACCAAAAATATTCTACAACATTTTCTCCTTTTGTCTAAATAAAAATTAAAAATTTTTTGTCTAAAAATTTTCTCTAATATAATAAAACTATATAGAATAAAAAAATACATCAGGTAAGAATTACAATGTCCAGTCAATTTGTATTTGGCAAATTCAGAGAAAGTACTGCATTATTTATCCTATCTTAGTGAGTCCAACATTTTGTACCTAATTCTTTTTTAATTTTAACTTGTGTTACCAATCTAAAACTATCTTTTCAGACCTTAAAACATTTTCTTAAATAAACAATTTAAACTTTTATGACTCTCAAGCTTAGACACTTTATATTTCTTACGTAAGTTTCTTTTCTGAATTTGACAACAAGGAAAACTGTAACTATAACTATCTATTGCTTAACACCATCATAGATTCAAGAAGAATATATTACCTGAATACAATGGTACAAAGGAAGTATAGCACAAGCAACTTCCAAAATTATAGATATGGCAGAAACAGGTGGCTGCCTGGACCATCACCCAAGTTTCCTCTGCAAAGTTGAGGCAGACATCTTTAGCATACAGGCCAAGAATCTGACAGATTTTTTTATAAAGCAGAAATTTTGAATAACACTCTCACCTTGTCTTGGCAAAGTTTAGCAGTCTCTTTCTTTTATGTTCTGCTTGTCCAATTTGAAAAGCATGTCAGCAGTTGATGCAAGGGCAGTTTCTTACCTGGTGGCTAACTTTGCCACAAATGAAAACAAACTCTGTATGGAAGTTCTTCAATGCCCAGTATTTTTTGGAAGTAATTTGGTGTTGACAGGAGTAGATGTGTCTCACTATTATGAAAGATCATGTTATTAAAACATTTTTAATCCCATATTCAGAGGTTTCTGAAGGTTCTGAAGACCAGATTATCTATCTATTTAAAATATATCTGATATTAAAAAACCTTCCTAACATGACTGTAATTTTGATTGTTATAGATGACTAACTGCTAACCTGTCTTTATTATCTTAATAACTCTTAAGGACTAAAACTTTATATTAAAATTTTAAACTAGTTTCATAAGTACAATAAATTAAATAAAAATAGAAACATATATAGAGTATAACAAAATAATCTTAAATATGTAACAATATACAAAAATATATACCAATGTAAAATAGTTGAGACTAGTAGTCATTTTTAGTTCAAAAGTAGACTCATCATTCCTTCATTTTCTCTCATAATTTCCTAGTATTTTGCCTCCTTTTTCCTTCAAAAAGAGATACCTGAATCCAGTCTTTGTTTAGCATTTTCCCTGACCATAACCAGGAACAGCTTGGAATCAATCCCACTAAATTATGTTAAATATCTGTAATTCATTGAATGGCAAAAAAAAAAAAATACCCACCCTCAACTCCTGGAAATGTCAACATTGTGTAGAGAAGGTAGCATTCTCTAGACAGCTTTCTGTTGTCTTGGGGCAGCAGCATCTTTAGTGTTTCCTTAAAAAATTGGAAATAGTCAAGACTAAAGAGAGCTAACTGTTTTATTATTATAATTATTATTATTTATTATTATTATTATGTCTTTGTATATTGGAAAGTTTAGAGCTTATCTAAAGTCATGGCTGGTTAATATGTGAGGCTATACCTTCTCAGCTAGCAGTTTTGGAGTTATTCTGTATGTAGAATTTTGAGGAAACTACAACAGAGGCATTCTGAGAAGCTGGATCACCTAGGCTACTTGTCTTCATTGATTTTTTTTCTTTCTGAAAACACACAAACTTTCAAAGGTAACACGTTGCCTTAGTAGAGATATGGGATGTTCAGTGTACACAAGTCAGTTATAAATAATTTTTTTTATTTTATGTTTGAGCAGGTAAAAGGTACATTTAAACTATATAAGTCCATTTGGACTGTAAAACTGATATATAACATAAATCTCTTTCCATACCACATGAAAAGATAGCATGTAATAATAAGTCATGAGGACACAAGATTTATCAAGTCTCATCCAGTCTAAGAGCTATTCCCATAGTAGAGGGATCAGAACATATGTCATCATTCCTATAGTCTTTCTTGGTTTCTTTCTTCATGTCTGTAGGAAAAATTTTCAGGAGGTCTCCCCCAAACAAATCTGATCTTTATTAATTTTGAAGAGAACTATAACTTTTTGCTTCCTTTGGAATCAAAAGCACATCTCTTCCCCAACACAATGTATTTTTTGTTTTCCATTTTGAAGTTAAGCATTCTTAAGATACATAGGTTGGTTTAATTTAGCAATTTTCATAATCCAATATCCGCAGCAAATATTGTTTTTTGTACATTAGCATTAAAAAATTTAAAGTCAATACAACACCATACGGGATCTAGAAGCCCTGTGTTTCCCATCTTTATGTGGCTTAATTTTTTATTACTTTATTCTTTAAGGATTTTAGTTTATTATTTTTAAATTATTTTATCTATGACTATTTTATCTATCCATTTTTTATTGTATCTGTTTAAATGTTTTCTGAGTCTGGACTGCTTTATTGCACACCTGCAGACTTGTCTTATAGTGAGACACAAGCTTTAAACCCACCTTAAGGCCCTACACATGGTGCTGGGTGGTTCAAGCACACAGGTAGTAGCTAGAAGCTCTGTCCTTGTGTGCTGCTACCTATGTGAGATACTGAGAGACTAGGAACCAATGTCTGCCTCCATGTTTGTATTTTTGGATCTTTTTTTCTAAAGCTTTCTAAAGGTACTATGTAGAAATACATGTCCCCACTTGGATACCATATGTAAAAACTCCCTTTTTCTCCTGCCAATGAGCTCCCAAATGATGACACAAAGACTTATTATTAATTATGAAAGCTTACCCTTTAGCTTAGTCTGGTTTTGAACTAGCTCCTATAATTTAAATTAACCCATTTATATCAATCTACATTTTATCATGTGGTGTTACTTGTCTTCCATCTTGTACCTCCTATTTCCTCTTCGTATCTCCTGACTTCTCCAGTGCCTAGATTCTTCCTCTTCCTTTATCTCCCCAGAAATCCCACCTACACCTCCTGTCTAGCTGTTAGTTGTTTAGCTTTTTATTATACCAATCACAACAAATACATATTAACATAGTGTACAAATATGCCACAACAACGTGGGAGTTCTATAACTGCATACATTCAAATGAAATATGACATTTCAACAAACAAAATTTTTAAGAACATAAAACATTAATTATTTTAAACACAGTCTTACTTTTTTTCTGGTGGCCCTTTAAAAGCAAGGTAGCATGCCTTTGACTACAATAATACTTATTAGTACATGATTTAAAAGGGTACAATGTTCATAAAGCCTATCAGTAAATCATTGGAAATGATAGATACAAAATTTAACATATCTCTCTTGAAGAAACTGTTATGTTAATATGTTTGTAAAGACAATCTGTTTTATTTCCTGCAGATTGTAGCAGACATTTAACTGTAGGTGTATGTGAGCATAATATGAACTAATTATATGTAACAAATACACCTACAGAAACACATTCTAGGTTTGGAAGAAAGAATTCAGACTGTTAAATTGATTTCCTTTCTCTGCTTTTTGATCCTGAACCTATGAGGAGAGAATAAAGCAAAAAGTCATGCAGAGAGAGGAAAGAGATCAATTTGCCAATAGAAACGCATGCTTGGGTGCTTTGTAGGAGAGGGAGAACCAAAACTCCTGCTATGTCATGAGTGACAGGGGGGTGTGAAAGCTGCTTCCTCACCCACTGCTCTGTGCTGCATGGAGAGTGATAACAAGGTAGGATGAAGCCAATCTGGAATCTCTGGTCTGCACAGCTCTCAGATCCAGGCTTGACTAAATAGCACAGTGAGCTGGCAGAGATGCTACAGCACTTGACGGTTATTTCTTTTGGTTGGTTTTCTTTAAATTCAAGTTGTCAGCTAAGTAAACCTTTGTGCAAAGCAACACAATGATAAACAGGAATCAGTATGGAAGAATGGGCTTCTCTCAGCCATCATTTGCATACCTCCACCAGAAGAGACATACAAATAACCTACAAATATTTCTAGAAGCCATATATTAATTAAAAGAATAAATGCAAGACATTAATAATACTTTCCAGTAGTATCACTTGATTCTCTGAAAAATTAAGTGTGGACTCATTTTATATTTGCTATAGTTCTCATGTAAAATCTATATAGTAGATACAACATTTTGTAGATATTCAGGTGAAATGGTTCTCTTTATGTGGACAGGTAATTTTTGGTAGTACTACCAGTAATAAAAATTATGAATAGAGTTAATGGGGATGAATATCTGTATTGGAAAGTGATATATATGTGTGTATTTTTATGTATCCAGTGGATGTTATAAAAAATTTATCCTTCCATTTGCTACTGGACAAGGAGAGCTAAGTAATATTGAGGTTTTTAGCTGAAAGTACTGTGTTAACTCATATTTGGATAGTATCTGTTACATTCTTCACACACACACAAACACATACACACACACATGCACACACACACATCTTGAAGGTCAAAATATATACTTAAAATGTTATTAAACATCAAAAAGAAGAATTAATGTGATTATTAATACTATTCATTGCTAAGTCTAACACTGAAAATTCATAGGCTGATCTCTTTTTATTTATGTCTAAAATGTTGCTGTAGTCTATCCTGTCCTCTATGTGGGTCATAAACTTCATGGCCAATATGGGTCAAATAATTTGTTGTCAAATTACATACATGTAGGAGGAACTGTTTTGTGTATGAATTGGTATAATGATCCTTCTGGGTTCTTGCTTCATAAAAGAGTCTGCGAGACATTCTGCAAGATACAGAAGAAAGTGACTGAAATGTCTTTGAATTTTCCTGCTTTATGGAAATGTATGCTGGATACTATGGGCTTGTAGGCCAAAGATGGATGCCCCAATGGTTTGGGTAACCTGTCCAGGCAGTGAGATGTCTCTGTCATTTCTAGAGTTTTGGAAGTTGCTTACAATGTACTTCCTGTTTACTTAGGTAATATTATATCCTTCTGGGGTCTTTGATGGAGTTGAAGTTTTGATGGAGTTGATAGTTATAGTTTTTCTTTGTTATGATAAAAGACAAAATAGTTACAAATATTGTAACTGTAATTCTTGCTTGATAACTGTTTTGTTATATGTAATTTTACTATGTTAAAGTGAAAGCCTTTCTTTTTTGTTTAAACAGAAAAGGGGAAATGACGTAGGAGGTCCTTCTTTATTTGTGTAGCTTTCATTGGTTAAAAAAACTGCATTGGGCCTGGTGATAGGGCAGAACTTAGGTAGGCAAGGAGACAGAACTTAATGCTGGGAAGAAGGGCAGAGTGGCAGTGCCCAAGAATCTCCTGCCTGAGATGGACTTAGGTTAGAATCTTGCCGGTAAGCCACAGTTACATGGTGATACACAAATTTAATAAAAATGGGTTAATCAAGATGTGAGAGTTATCCAATAAGAGGTAGAGCTAATGGGTCAGGTAGTGATTTAATTAATACAATTTCTGTGTGATTATTTTGGGGGTTAAGTTAGCTGGATGGCCAGGATGAAAAGCAGGCCTTCACTCTTACAACAATGAATAGTTAACTGATTCAGATATTTGCAAGATATAAAACTATTTAAAATACCAATGTACAATTTTATACAATGATCAATATCTGTAATTTTTGGTTTCTTTGAAGTGCTGAAGATGAAACCAAGGGCCTGTTAGAAAATCACTCTTCTAACTGAGCTTTATCCTCAGTCTTACTGGGCTTTGATTTTATGCTCTTAATGCCCCCTTCTACTCTACACCAAATATGTACTCTCTCAATAAGTGCACAAAAATGAACAAAATAATATTGAAGGACATATATGTCATTTTCAATTCTGATTATGCTCTATATGAAAGATACATTTAAAAACTGACTAAGTATAGTGCAAACATCTACTGCTGGTTTGATACCAGGAGATATCTTCCCCTTCAGATCTTTAAATAAATTTGCCTTACAGAGAGTGTTCTCTGAATATTGTGTCTGAGTTGTAACCATTGTCATGACTTATAACCACCACACATATATTTCATTTGCACCTGTTCCTCAGTATTAGCTTTTGGAGTATCAGGTAAGCTTAACATCCATACACTATAACCCATGCTCAGACCTTGAAAACTTTTAATGAATAAAATTAGTTAAATGATAAATTGTTTTCTTCATACTAAATTCCCTTTAAGTTACTGTAAAGCAATACACCAAGCTACGTGTAGCTTATAAACAATAAATGCTTTTTTAAAATCGTGGAGGAGGCTAAGAATTTCATGATTGCAGAGTATCAGTTACTATTTAGGACATCCATCATACTGTTTCCTACTGTTTTCTTAGGGAGGATAAATCAAGTATGGGTTCTGGGTCTCTTTTAGAAAGAGTAGCAATTTTACAGGCTCAACACTCATGGTCTAGGGAATACCCAAAAACTTTAAAGCTAAGATTTTGATTTGTAACTCAGAGGTCACAAACATTCAGTCTGTAGAATTTTTCTTTGTTTCTAAAACACTTTTGTAGGACGAATAATAAAATCCCAGAGTCAGATATTGAGATTAAAGCTGAAGATCAGAAAAACAAAGCAACTAATCACTAGAGAGACCTTTTTACCTTTGTCAAATCTTCAGACTTAAAAGGCAAAATTCTCTCTCCATGAATTCTCAGAGTCCACACTCCAGTAATTTTCTGACTGTTACTCTTTATATTCCTCTCTCTGTCCAGCCATATCATTCCTGTCTCCACCTCCCTGGTACTAAGATTAAAGGTGTGTGACTCCTAAACATTGGGATTAAATGTGTGAGCCACTACCACCTGGATCTGTTTCTGGATCAATCTTGTGAAGCCTAGAGTAGCCTTAAACAGATCCAATGGCCTCTGACACCTAAGTCCTGGAATTAAAAATATCTGCAACCACTCCCTGGCCTAGTGTCTTAGCTGGACATTTTGATCTTTATTTATTAAAATACCAAGAAAATATTACTACATTTACTCTCTCTGTCAAAAAAGAAATCTATAACTAATACAAGAAAAGCTATTATAAGTACAATAGCTATATACACTATATACAGTTAATAAGTACATCAACAATGTCTAGTCCATTTGAATTTGACAAATTCAGAGAAGATATTCCATTATCTATCAAATCTTGGTGATTCCAAAGTCTTTTACATAATTCACTTTTTATCACAACTTCCTTTCTGCATCTGGAAAACAAGGAAAACTATAACTATCTAGTCGTCAACTCCCTCAGACCCAAGAAGGAAATATTATTAACTGGGTAAGCAGGGAGTACAAGCAAGCAATTTCCAAAAAATGTGAGAAATGACAGAAACAGCTAGTTGCCTAAATAGTCACCCAAGGTTTCTCTGCAATGTTGGGGTATCCATCTTTGAACAACAGGCCTAGAATATCTACCAGACTTTTCTGTGAAGCAAAATATTCTGAAGGAATGACCTCTCTTGTCTCGACAATGTTTGGCAATCATTTTTGGCTTATGCTTGTCTGATTAGGACATTATACTGTCAACAGTTGAGACAAGGGATCTATTTGCCCAGTGGCTTAATTTAGCCTCAAAGAAAATAAACTCCATCTAGAGGTTTTTTTTTTTTTTTGCTGCCCATTATCTTTTCTGAAGTAGACAAAAACTCCCAGGAACAGAACTGTCTCATTGTCATAAAAAGCCCATGTTACTAAAACATCTTAAATTCCATATTCTGTAGATCTCTGAAGTATTTGAAGTTGACCTATCTAAAATGTATCTTTCTTTGATCTTGAAAATATACCTAATGTGACTAGATGTTCAATTATACTAGGTGATTAACTACTAACCTGCATTTCCCTATTATCCTAAACAGCCTGTAATAAAAATTTTCAAGGATGAGAAATTTCCCTTGCATTGTTAAGTGATTCATATAGATACAATACTTTAAACATGAGTAGAAATATATGTACAGTATGTGAATCCTAACCAAATTAATCACAAATTTGTATCAATATTCAAAATTTGTATGCAATATGCAAAAGTCATATCCATCATAAAATAATTAAAACTAGTAGCTGCTTTTTAAAAATAATAAATAAATAATAAATCTTTAAAAAAAGATTCAGTGATCAACTCTTTTAGCTTATCATATATATGATTCAATATATCCTGGTAGATTCAATAATCTACCCTTTTATCTTATTATCGTACCTATATTCTCCTTTTTTCTTTTTAAAACAAGAACTCTGAATCCAACCTCCTTTGTTCAACTTTACTCCTTACTGCAACTAATATCAACTTGTAACCAACCCCCATAAACAAGGAGAAATATTAGTAACCTTTTGAATGACCAAAAACCACCCACCGCACATCTTGGGAATATGGGTATCACATTCTTAAATTTACTTCCTGCTGTCATGGCGGGGGTGACAGTATCTTTAGGAGATTCTAAAAAGAAAAAGTTTGGTTAATTTTCACGTTTGGGAGAAGTAGTCTATATTCAAGGTTCTATTAAAAAGTAATAAATAAAAAATAAGTAATATAAAGATGGAATGTACACAAAAAGTCTGGGTAATATATATTATTGTGTTTCTTTGGATTTTTTGACCATTAATGAGTAAATTGCTGAAAAACATTTGATTCTTGGGGCTGTCAATCTAAATCAACATATATATTTTATTGTACACACATACACACACACACGAAGTTACTTTGACTTCAAAATTCTAAAATAGGTTCTGCATATGTTTCCACAGAAGATGAGAACCTGTGGATTTCTTTCTGACTAATGTAGTTTGATGGAACAAGACTCCCTAAAATGTCCTCATGATTCCTAAAACTACTTTGCCCAACAAACAGTAATAAACAGTTTGAAGAAAACTATGCCCACATTTCCAAAATGATTGTTTATAAATGTTTATTTTCATTTTAAAATGTTTGGTTATAAATGGTTAATGATCACACTAAATTTTATTTACTGCTGAAGATAATCTTTTTAAGAAATCTGTGAATGTTTCTTTTGGGCCCTGTGTGACTTTAGTAAATAATAAAATCTTCATTCCTTCTTCTTCAATTCTTTCCTAAACATTCCAAGCTATTGCATGGCATAAAGAAAGAATGTGAAAGATTGCCTTTCTATAGTAGCATAATCTCCTTTTCCATCAAGTGATCTTGGGAGATTTCCATACCTTTCGCTTTACTCCATTACTCCATAGTTTTAGCCTCTTCTCTGAACCAGGTACTCCAGTGTAATTGTGGATCAGACTCTAAAACAGCATCCATCAGTTAGCTCAATCAAGTCTTTTGGGATAATCCTAGTAGAAACTGACCATGAGTTTAATATTTGCTTCACAAAAGGTGAATGCAAGCCAGATGAGACTGTTTCTTCCTTGAAACTCCTTACATCTCACATTGGCACAGAAGTACATACAGTTCTTACCAAACCTCTATCTATCATTTGCCAATTCCTGTAAGGTTAATGGATATATTAAGGTTGCTTTTTTTAAAAAAAAACCTTGGGCTGTTCTGCTCTACCTTTGAAATGCAATGCTGAAATTGGCTCTCCATTAAATTCCTCTGTCTGGGTTCGAATATTTCTACAATCTGTTTCTTTTTTAAGTTTTTCTAAAACTCATATCTTAGTGCTCAGATTAACCAACTTTTTTATTGATAAAACAAAAGGGATAAGGCTGATAATGTTTACAATTGCTACTACATAAATCCCATATAAATTAGTTCTCCTCTCATTTCATTATGTCATTTCCACCTGTCCAGCATATTATCATGTTGAGAATCAAATTCCTTCATTGTAATGGGGTTTCCCATTTTCAATGTGGGAAAGTCTCTCTTTTTTTAACTAATTTCCTTCTTAAGAATTTCCAATTTTCTTACTAAATCTGCTAATGATGATATAGCATGAAAAATAAAAACCCAGAGACAGATATTAGAGTTCAACCCAAAAAGCAGAAAAGCCAAGCAACTAAGCAATTAGAGATATCATACCTTTACCAAGGCTGAGTGACCACAAACTAAGAAGACTAAGTAGCCTAAAGAGATTAAGCAGACTAAGCAGATCAAGAAGCCTAAGCAGACTAATCCTCTGTCTCCTCTCATTTAATATTCACTGTAGTGCTGGGATTAAAGGTATATGACTCCTAGTAATGAGATCAAAGGTGTAGGATACCACCACCTGGATTTGCTTTTGCCTTTGTTTTGTGTAGCCCAGGTGGCCTCTGAAATTTCATTATAAAATATTAATGAAGATATGATTCTAATTGTTGCTGTGTAGGACAGTAAAAGCCTGACTAGCTTTCAAACACATCTACCTAGTTTGGTAGCAGTCCAAAAATGGGTTTCAGGGAGAAAAGAAAGAAAAATCTAGCTAGTAGGATTGTGATTCCTGCTCCATGTTACCTATGCTGATGTTTGTAAAGCCATAGGCAAACATAGTTTTTTGTGTGAATTCATACTCCAAACTTTTGGTATCAGATATAGCATGAGTAATAAAAATGAGATACAGTTGTTGGTGTTCAAGCTGAAGATGAATAAAGCAAAGCAGCCAACCACTAGAGAGACCTTTTGCCTTTCTTTACCAAATCTCCAAACTTAAAGGGCAAGATTCTGTCTCTAGAAATACTCATACTCCACACTCTGTTGAGTTTCTGTCTCTTCCACTTTATATTTCTCTCTCCAACCAGCCATATTGCTCCTGTTTCTACCTCCCTGATTCTGGGATTAAATGTAAGTGATTCTCAAACATTAGGACTAAGTGTATGAACCACTGCCACCTGTATCTGTTTTTGCATAAATCTTGTATATCCCAGAATAGCCTTGAACTCACAGAGATCCAACTGTCTCTGTCACCTGAGTCCTGTGATTGAAGCTTCATGCCATCAAGTCCCAGCCTTGTGTGTCTTAGCTTTGCATTCTGATTTTTAGGGAAACTTTATTTATTAAAATACAAGTAAAATATCACTGCACACCTCTGGGTTGAGGTGCTAATGCATTCTTTTCTTAAAAGAATCAGCGTCCTCTGTCCTCCAGTTATTATGATACACTTGATAATTTCACCTTTCATTCATATTTCTTTCTTCCATATAATTGAAACTGAGTACACCTTATTTACCTTTTCCCATTCTCCTTTCCATCTACCCTCTGGTAAAGTCAATGGAAACAAATTATGCATGTAGTATTACAGAATAAAGACATATTTTAAAGCCAATTTGGTTTGAATAATACAAATATATAGTACATGGAGATTTCTGATTTGCCTGGTCCTGCAGCTGTTCACTCCCAAATAAACACACAGAGGTTTATATTACTTATAAACTGTTTGACCTATTGCTCAGACTTATTACTAAGTGGCTTTTATAGCTTAAATTATCCCATAATTTTTGTCTGAGTTTAGACATGTGGCTTGCTACCTTTTCTCAGAAATGCATTTTCATCTTGCTTCCTCTGTGTCTTTATGGTGACTGTGTCTCTTTTCTTTTCCTTCTCTCAGAATTTTCCTAGTCTGGTTGCCCCACTTATATGTCCTTTCTGACCACTGGCCAATCAGTATTTTATTAAACCAATATAATTGACAATTATTTAATGTCAAAGCAAGAGCTTTATCCCACAGCTTGTCACCCTTTTTATTTCTTTTTGAATCATTCTGCTTTCCTTTTACTCTTTGTCTGTTAAGATTAATGGAAACAAATTTGGCACATTGCATTATAGAATAAAGGCATATTTTTAAATACAATATGGCTGGAAGGATATAAGCAATTAATGTTGGAATTGCAGCTCATATATTGGTTTCTTTAGAGAGTATTTGAATCTCAAATAAGGGGAGATATAGCTCTTACTAGTTGTAGCCATCCTACAAAGCATCAACTCTTGATATTGTTGGCTTTAAATTAAAAGATCTCTTTGAAAAGTTTGAGATTTCTAATTCATTTGTTTCTCTTGCCTCTTGCTGCTATTCTGCATTCATCCTTTGGGGTTTTTCTCATTTCATCTCCCTCACATTCATAAAGAGGCAAATCTACTGCTACTCCACTGTCATATAATCATTCTGTGTAGAGTATTTGGTGTTTCTAAGATAGAGAAAAATATCTGGTATTCAGAGTCACATAAGTTTTTAAATCAAATTAATTCTGGAAATTATTTTTCCCCAACAAGGTATGAACCTAAATGTTGATTGGTTTGGAGTAGGGTTTGATTTTCAGTGAAAAGCATAAATCTTCCTCTTTAGATTACCATTAAACATTAAGAATTGGGTTTGCTAATAATAGTCTCTTTAAAAGACCATAGAGAGTTGCTTTGATAACTGTGCTAAGTATAGAAATAGCCCACATTGTTTAAAATGAAAAAGAACATGAATAATATTATATTCTAAATAGTCCTTCATTTACTTGGAGATATACCAGAGAAAATAAAGCATGAATCTCAATGAGTTTAAACAGAACAACAAATGATCACTATTTTGCTTCATTTTAGGGAGAATACAGACATGAAAATCTCTTATTTGCTAATGAAAGTCTCGTGTAACTATTAGTAAATCATACTGGGTTTAAGAGTGTTGTAGCCTGAATAATAAAAACCCAGAGTTAGATATTGGGGTTCAATCAAAAAAACAGAAAATCAAAGCATCCAAGCACACCTTAGACATCTTACTTCTACCAAGGCTGGGCAACCATAGACTAAGCCTCTCTATTTTCTCCTTCTAGTGCTATGATTAAAGACATATGACTCCCTAGTATTGGGATTAAAAATGTAGGCCTCTACTACCTGGATTTGTTTCAACATTGATCTTGTGTAGCCCGGGGTAGCCTTGAACTCAAAGAGATCCATTTGCCTCTGCCAAATCCTGGGATTAAATGTGTGTGCCACCACTGCCTGAGCTCTAGTGGCTTAACTTTGCTATTCTTATCTTTAGGCAAGCTTTACTTATTAAATCATAAATAAAAATCACGATAGAGTTCCTTTCTCTCTTTCTCTGTGAGGTGAATACCCAAACCACACATCTCTTCTGATGTGCTGTTAGGTTGTTCATTATCTGTGCATACCCAGAGCAGTCCTAGAACATGTCAGTCTAAAATGATTGTTTTTTAGTGTCTCCTGTTGATGGAGAAGAACTCTGTTTGAAGATGCAGCAGTGACATGAGAACAGAGTTTGGTGTAATACATGATTTTTGTCAAATGTCCTTTGTTACTTGTCTTTTCTTAATTTATCATGTTAACTGTGGGTCTTTGGTGTTAATTTTTTCTTGAAATGTCTTCTCTTATAATTCTGCCTGTTTGATTCACTGTAATTTTTTAATACGTAGGTGGAATACCAATCATCTCAAAAAGCCTCCCTGATGAACAGCTGACAATAACAATTCATACTAAACACTAATCAACATGTTGTCCAATAAAATATCACTATATTTATTTTTACTTGCTGTAGTTTTTGTATAGCAGAGCAATGCTTCTGGGAAGAATGAAATATGAATGATGGCCAGAAACTCCTTTGAACATACAAAATTCCCCTCTTCTGAATTTAGTTTAGTGTCTGGGATGTGCTGGGAAAAGTTGACAAATATTCTGATGATTTCTTGTGTCAGGAATACATTAGCCCCAGTTTGAAATCCCCATTTCAGGTTTTCCATATTCAACATCCTATGTACCAGGGATCCTTCCACAAATTATTTTTAGTTCCCTTTAATTTAGCACACAATTACTTGAACCATTACTAAAAAGCTACTGTGCAATGAGCAGATGGGGGAATTATTGACAGACAGTGAAACAGAGTTTACTGCTGAAGTTGTATGTTTTATCCACGAAGAGCCTGTTATGAAATTGATATCTGATTCATTGTTTCTTATCACAGTTTTATATGACATTTGTACTTGATATGAACACCAGTACCAGCCTTAATTCATACTGTGTTGTAGGAGACAATCTGTTTGTTTTCTGGCCTCCCAAACTCTCCACACAGAATCTATATTATTTAAATCATTGTTTGGCCTATTATCTCTAGCTTCTTATGGGCTTATATCTTAATTTAACCCATTTCTGTTATTTTATATTTTATCACAGGGTTCTTGACCTACCTGTGAGGTTACAGCTAACAGCTCACATCTTTCTCCTCTGGAAGCTACATGGCATCTTGCAACTATATTTTCTTTCTCCCAGCATTCAGTTTAATTTTCCCCATCTATCTCTTCTCTACCCTATCATAGACAAAGGCTGATTTCTTTATTAACTAATGGTATTCACAGCATACAGAGGGGAATCCCATGTCACCTCCCCTTTTCTGTTTAAATAAAGAGAACAGTTTTAACCTTAACATAGTAAAAATACATATAACAAAACAGGTATCAAGCAAGAATTACACTTACTGTATTTATGTCTACTTTATCTTTAATCATCACTAAAGAAAGCTATAATTATAATTATAAGTATCTATTTTTCATAAAAGACTCCAGAAAAATATATTACCTAAGTAAATAGGAAGTGCATTATAAGCAACTTTTAAAACTCTAGAATTGACAGAGACATCTTGCTGCCTGGCCAGTCATCCAAAGTTTCTCTGTACCATTGGGGCATCCACCTTCAGCCTACTGGCCCATAGTGTCTGACAGACTTTTCCACAAAGCAGGAAATTTCAAAAACAGTTCTGCCTATATTGACAGTTTGTCAGTCACTTTTTTCTGTGTTCTGTACAATGTGTAGCAGACTCTTTAATGAAGCAGGAACCCCAAAAAATAATGTCACCTTTAGGCAAGTTCATCAGTCATTTTTCTGTGGGTCCTGCATGTCAAGTTCAAGCAGTCCATGCAAGAGCAGTTTTTTGTCCAATTGGCTAACAAACTCCATGAGCAGGCTCTTTGATGCCCCTCTTCCTCTTAAAGTAGATTGGTGGTACCAGGAGCAGATGTGTCTCATTATCATGAAAAATCCTAAATTCTTAAAACATTTAAATACCGTATTCTATAGGCCTCTGAAATTTTTGAAGAATACCTATCTAAATGAAATATATCTTGTTATATTTAGGAAACCGAACTAACATGACTACAAGATTGACTATTATAGATGTTTATCTATTAACCTATATTTTAAAATTATACATTGTATTTTTAAATGAGCTGTATAAACACAATACCTTAATCATGAACAGAAATATACATATAGCAAAATTGACCCAAAATTTGTATCAGTAAACCAAAATCCATACCAGTGTAAATTATTCATCTCTATATCATATCCCCCTTTAAATGTAAATTAACACTTATAAATAATATTTGTGAATTTGGGCATAGTTCTCTCCAAACTGCTTCCTACTTTTCGCTGGACAAAGTAATTTTTGGGGGTGTTTATGGTGACCTTTCGGGGGATCTTGGTCCATCAAACCACATTAGCCTGGAAGGAATCCACAGGTTCTCATCCTCTGTGGAAAGAAAGAAAGAATCACTTTTCCAAAGCAACATATCTTTAAACTCAAACTTTGAAAACAAGAAACCTTTAAAGATATATATTGGTTTAGCTTAGCAGCCCATACAATGATATATCTCCCTGTATTTCACTGTTGGTGAAGTCAAAATTCAAAGAAAACAAAATAATATACATAATCCAGACTTTCTGTGTATATTCCATCTTTACACAGCTTATATTTTCTTACTCTATTACTTTTTTATTTTTATTCGTTTAACCTATGACTGTCTGTACTCTTTTACTGTCTCTTTATTCTTTTCCTCCTCTGTCCCAAGACTACATACATTTTTTTTCCATTTTATTTTATTTATTTTTTTCTCCATTAACAGCTTTAATTGGGTGTGGGGCAATAGAACTATTCTTAGCACAATTATGGGTGTGGGGTTCCCTGCAGATTCCCCAGGGTGATGGTTCCTGTAATGGTTTTTAGGGGGAAACGGCTCCCAACAGATCCCCCTTTCTCTTATATAAAGGCAGGTAGTTACTACGTGGAGAGCACCAGTCAGAGTCAACCTTGGTGTCAGATTTAAAGGAGAAGGGACTGAGATAAGGAGAGACCCTCCTCTAGAGTGGTGAAGCAATTTACCTCTCCTGGGAACAGAGGGGTGCCTGATGATTCTTAGGTCGAGTGGGGACCAGGCCTTTTTTCTTTCCCCCTTACCCATCCTAGGGTTCCCAGGGCCCTGTCTTAGGTTGGGGGATTATCCTGCCATAAGTCTCCCGTCCTTGAGCTCCTCAAATAAAAGGCATCTAGCAGGATTAAAGTAAACAGATCATAGGGCACCCTGTCTTAGGCCATGTGGAGAGCGCCCTCATACCTGTACCATGCCATGTTGATCCTTTTTCTACAACCTCTGTATGGTGTGCTATCCAGGCGAGGATCCACACTAACTCCAGTCATTGGGCACCTGTGTCTATCATTAATGAAAAGACTGTGAAGAGCTCCTCAAACAAAAGATATTTAAACACACTGTGTCTCATTTAGAGGTCTTTTATGTCTGAATCTATCTTTTTGTGTATCTGAATTTTTTGGGGGCGTCCAGGAGCACCTCTTAAAATGTTAAGTAGCTAAGCATCACTTTAAGACTGTGGCTGCTTTGCCTTTTGACCCTGAATAGTCTAACATGGCAGGGCAAAGGTCTGTTTAGTTCAAGCCATGCTCTCAATTCCATTTTGAGAAAGACTGCATGCCTATGTGCCATTAAGAAAGTTGTAGCACTCTGCTCACAAACCCCATTTAAATGTTCTGTAGCCAGACCTCCTGAGTCAGCCATTTGTGGTGGTGAATCAGGAAGCTGCAATTTTTTTAAAAAAAAAAATGTGTAGTTATTACTGAACCTCTCTTAAAGCAGTCGAGGCTCCCTGCTTACCACAAGCCCATCTTGAAAAAAAAATTGGCTACCAAAAAACTGTGCTCAACTCTGTTTTTTTTTTCCTTGAATTCCTTTTCAAGCTTTCTCAGGTTTTAAGTGGATTTACTTGGCCAATTTGTTGTAGGAGGCTGCTTGTTTGTTTCCCAGCCACCCAAACTCCCAAAATAATCACACAAAATTTATATTAATTAAATGACTGCTTTGCCTATTAGCTTCAGCTTCTTATGGGCTAGCTCTTATATCTTAATTTAACCCATTTCTATTAATTTATATTTTACCATGAGGCTTATGGCCTTCCAGCAAGGTTTCAGCTGGCAGCCAGCATCTTTCCCCTGTGGCAGCTACATGGCGCCTTGCGGCTCCACCTTATTTCTCCCAGCATTCAGTTTAGTTTCCCCTGCCTGGTGTAGGAAGATCTTCTGTCTATGTGTTACTTTCATTGGTTAAATAAAGAAACTGCCTTGGCCTAGTTGATAGGATGAACTCAGGTAGGCAGGGAAGACAGAACAGAATGCTGAGAGGAAGAAGGCAGGCAGAGAGCCACCTGCCATGAAGCTGCCAGGTCAGACATGCTAAATCTTTCCCGGTAAGCCACGGCCTCGTGGTGACATATAGATTATTAGAAATGGGTTGAATCAAGATGTGAGAGTTAGCCAATAAGAGGCTAGAACTAATGGGCTAGGCAGTGTTTAATTAATACAATTTCCATGTGATTATTTTGGGGGTTAAACTAGCTGGGTGGTGGGAAGCAGCCTGCCGCTCCTTTTACTATACCTGCCTAGCTCTAGACTACCCTATCACAGGCCAGGGAAGATTTCCTTATTAACCAATGGTATTCATAACATACAGAGGGTAATCCCACATCAATATTACTGCCTTTTTGTTTGGCTCTTATAGAGTGGTATAGAACATTGATTTCTTTGTGATTTGTTTATTGTTCATGATCTGAAGCTTCCTTTACAATGTTCTTTTCAATAAGATCTTTGGATTTTCATAAATAATTCTAATGGAAACTTTGGGATGTTGCAAGGAGTGGATGTTCTAAAAATTGATAAGAAGAAACTTTGTAGTCAATGCTATTCTAGTTCATTATGTTAGAAAAGACATAGACAGCAAGGGAAGTCTCAGCATCTCATAACAAAACATTAAATTTCCAAGTTTGTCAATAAGTTCCATAAGAAAAATCAATGTTTTAATTTGTCATTCATTACTGTACTAATGGACTGTAGATATGCAGCCATTGTGTGCTTGAAACTGGGTGTTCCTCACCTGTATATTTCATGTTGAAATTCTTTACTGTGGGGGAGGGCCTTTATATTTGAGAATTTTTCTGCATGCATACAAAGAAATGTAATTATCTATTCCCCTTTTCTGTCTCTAACTACACCTATAGTTCATCACATTCATTTTCCAATCATGTTTTTTTAACTTTAAGTATATCAAAGATTAAGACAAACAAAATTAATCAACTGACTTTAAGATCAAACTCTAAGTTGTAGAGAACAGGAAATTCTTCAGATCTTTTAAATGTGATTGGATTTAACACCAATGGCAGTAATAGTCACTAAAAGTGTTAACAGGACTGGTGGAGTGGATCTATGACAACAGGAAAAGCTTCTGTTAAGTACACATTAAAACTAATGTATATTAATAGTGTAATCACTGATGGTCTCTCTCAATATAAATATAAATACAACATATTTATGAGAATTTATGCTTCCATCACTTTACACAGTAATTATTCTTTTGTTTTAGATCATGTAAAATTATCTGGGTATTTTGATATACATGTTTAATTGCTGTCAAATCTGTGTTATATTGAATATTGAAAATTATTACTTTTATCCTACTGAATAAAAACTATCAGAACTGAAAATTTCAGTAAATTCAAAGATATAATATCATTTACAAAGGTAGAACTGTGCTATGACTTAGTAATCCCTTTGCTTTGTATGGATCTGAAGGAATAATACTAATGTGTCAAAGAGATGTGGGTGCTCCTGTTGGGGGCAGGCCATGATAATCTAAGTCTGGGCAGGTCACCCAAAGGAAGTTCTTTACTTCCAACCATTATCACCTGCCAGAGTAGAACTCGGCCCTTGTTAAATTTAATAAGAGGTTCAAGTCTTAGTAGTTTACCCTGAAGCAATACCTGGTAGCAGGAAAACACCACAAGCTGAGATTACCAGACCACCACCCAGGAGCAGACCATTCAAAGGGAATGCCTAACATTCCAACCGCTGTAGATAGGATCACCTGCCAGCACACCTCACCAGGACACACCTAGACAAATGTTAGCCAATCAGGGGTCCTGACCCCCAGAGAGCCCCCACCCCCATCTTTACTACTATAAAAACCCAATTCTAATTGAGCTCAGGGCTCTCCTATTATTCCAATACGTTAGACATGCAGAGAAACCAAGTTTGCAAACTCGATTAAAATGAAGGCTCCTTGCTTTTACGGGTGGGACTGGACTCGGTTTCCTTGTTGGCCTTGAGGGAACTTTGCAAATTTGGGCATAATACTCCCATATTATTATAGTACTGTTCACAAAAGCCAAGAAACAGAAAAAAAAATGTTGTTTCCATCAGTTGCTGAATAGATAGAAAAATTGTGGGACATGCACAGATGAAATACTACTTATCATAAAACAATCAGACTCTCTTTTTTTTGATAAATGAGCCAAAGATCATTAATATTCATTTTAAAAAAATGCTTCAAGATCCCTGGCTGCAGTAGGGAGCAGAAATGCTGTAGGTCCCAAATGTTGGTAGCAGGCCATGTGGTGGCAGGCAGCAGGCTCTGGGAGCAGCCAGCCCCAGGCAGAGATGGCTGCTGGTCCCCGAGCAGTGGCTGGTCCCAGGCAGGGATACACATGGCAGGCGGGCAGGAGACAGAGACATGGATAGACATGACATGCAGGGTGAGGTTGAATATTTATTCAGGGGGTTATGGAGTTGGAAGGGTGAAGGGTGCAACAGAGAGAGAGAGAGAGAGAGAGAGAGAGAGAGAGAGAGAGAGAGAGAAAGAGACAGAGAAGGGGGGAAGCAGAGAAGTAGGGAGAAAGGCAGAAACGAAGCTGCCTTTCTGAGAGGAAGATGGAAAAGAGAGCGGGCTCAGGCCGGAAGCTGAAGATCAGCCTGCCTCAGTGGTTGGGGGAGGGAGTGGGTGTGGCTTGTCTCTTAAAGAGACAGAAAACCATAACAATCATGACATTGTGGATTATTCTACTTGCAGAAGACTAAATATCTTCTAAGTATAGAATCTGGAAAAGTTAATCACTAGAACATCAGTTTCCAACCTGTGGGTCACAAGTCCTTTGTAAGCTGCATATTAGATATACTGTATATCAGATATTTGCATTATGATTCATAACAGTAGAAAATTATACTTATGAAGTAGCAATAAAAATAAATTTAGGGTGGAAACATAACAGCATGAGGAATTGTATTAAGGGTTGTAGCATTAGAGAGGTTGAGAACCACTGACCTAGAAAGTGAGAGTGATGGCCCAGATTGAAGGATGGAACAATATTGTTTAATAAGTATTAAGTTATAGAAAAAGAAAAGATCCATTTTAATAATAACTACAGAACAAAAACCTAGATGAAAATTCAAATAATATGAAAATTCCACCAGTAACAATAAAATATTGGTAAGAGTGACTGAGGGGTACTAAAAAAAGGAAAACACATTTATGCTCTTGGATTAAAAAAAAAGTAATGTTGAAAATGTCCATGGTATACAAAGCTACAAACAGGATTTGTTCAATCTCTCTCAGAACAGCAATATCTTTCACAGACGCAGAAATATCCTAAGGCTTTTATTTCAAAGAATGTTCCAAACAGCCAAAGCAATCATAAGTAAAAGAAGATGGACAGATCAAGATATCCTAGATTAAGAGACACTATGTACCTGTGTTATCAATAGAGTCAGTTCACTTGTGGCATAAAATCTGACACATAGAGCAATGCATCAAAATAAAGAAATAAATCCTGTAGTTTACAAAGAATAGTATCTTTTTTTTGCATGCATGCTTTTTTTTTTTAACAGAGGCAGCAAAGTCATATACTGCAGAAAGGGTGGCCTCTTTATTAAATGGTGCTAGAGAAAGTGGTTAGATTTTTGAAGAACAAAGTAAGATGCTGCCTCTGTGAAAGCAGAGAATCAAGAGGTTGCCGGGGAAATTGCTAGGTCCCACAACACACTATCCAAGTTTCAATCTGAGATAGAAAGTTTATTCTCCCTACCCTGTCTGTCCCCAGCATCTGCTGTGTGAAGCTGACAGTGCTGGACAGCAAATGGGTTATAACAAATCTCAAATTAGGTCTCAGATTAGTGGAAGCAAGTGGTTTGCCACGTTAATGCATTCTGAGGCTTTGCCCAATAGTTGAAAGGATATTAGGTCAGATAAAAATGCTGGTGATAGATGGTTATTAGAGTAACTAGATAGACTGATATAATTTTGACTCTTGATCTGCAGCTTCCCAACTCTCACTTGTCAGTCCAATCAAGCAGTCTGAAGATGGCAAACATGTATGCTTTATTTAGGAGACTTCCATTCACTCTGGCTCTTAATACCACTCTAGAAAACACAGCTTCGAGGAAATGTGAACAATCCCTTGCTTTGTTTTATGAATTCTGTAGGGGAGAAAATGAAAACACGTGGGAGATGCTTAGCCATATGTGTAATGTTCACATTCTAGTCTCAACTAAATTTATAGTATGTTATGATCCTAGAGACAGAACCTAGCAATCAGATTAAATATTCTCTTGCAATAGGAACTCCCAGAGAACAGTGATTACACTGCAGTACTTGTGCAGCTCCAGAGTCTCACAGGAGATGAAACCATAAGAGGAAATATTAAAAGTAGAAGCTTTCATTTTCTGGCTGAAAAATAAGGTAGGAAACACTCCTACTTTTCTTAGAGCATTTATTTCCAAAGCCATGTAATCTAAGTATTTTATCTGTCATTTTGAAATGCATATAAATCTTCTTAAAAGCTAAGTAAGCCATCGTCAGTTTAATGGCCTAGTAATGGCTTTTCTTAAGGACCTAGAGACTATTTTCCTGAATGGAAATAATGAAACAAGCTGGAATAAGCTGCTTGCTTCTATAAGGGTAGAAGAGACAGATATGCAAGTGTGTGTTTTGTGTGTATGTATGTGTATGCACACATGTGTGTGCATGTGTATGTGTGTGTGTTTTGTGTATTTGGAAGAAAACATTCTTACTCTGAATCATAAAACTATCTCTTGTGGTCAAAATACAAACTGTTTTTTTTTGTCTTAAAATAATGCCAACTAAATAACACAATAATACCCAAACTTGATCAGCTCAATCTAGCATAAATTATAAATCACAAACAATATGGCACTTTATGCTATTATTATTTTATTACTTGATGATGAGCTATTGCATCAGTTACTCAGATGTGGAAATTTTTTTTCTCTCTTTTGCTTTGGGACAATTATCTTTATCCTGTTCCTTGTATTTTAAATAAATGCTGATTGGCCCATGATTAGGCAGGAAGTATAGGCAGGGTGATGAGGCAGGAAGTAGAAGTGGGGCAATGGGAATTCTGGGAAAAGGGAAGTTTCTGTCTGCAGTTGTCATCCAGGCACAGAGGAAACAAGATACAGCACAAACAAGATGTGATTGCCTCGCTGAAAAAGGTACCAAGCCACATGGCTAACACAGACAAGTATTATGGGCTAATATAAGTTATAAGAGTTAGTAAGAAGTCTGAACTAATAAGCCAATCAGTTTATAATTAATGTAGACCTCTATGTGTTTCTTTGGGACTGAATGACTGCAGGACTAGGTGGGACAGAAGCAACATTATTTGTGTAAACTCTTAGCAGATTTTCTTGTAATAAGCATCATATTTTGGGTTAATATTTATTCATCAATATTTACTTTTTCTTTTATCTTTGTAAGAAATATCAAGTGTGAGTCTTTTCTGTGAAATAATAAAAACTTATTTATAGGGCAAGGAATTAAAATATTTTTATCTCTTAAACCTTGTAAGATTTTCAGGCACATGTTTTAATCCTGCCAACCCAAGTGACTGAGTGCTTCAGTCTCCTATACTCTTCACATTTTCCAGGGATGCATCTCTGTTAATTCACATTTACAGAAAAAAGCAGATATTAGCTGAACAAGACAGAGATCTGTAGGGATAGCTACATGTCATTAGTAGTCATTTTATTGCTATGTTCCATTAGCAAAAAATAGTAGGTTTTACCCTAGGGTCTATAACTTATCTAGGTTCAAGTTCTTGGTCACTTTAGCAATGTCATATACAGGCTCCATCTTATGTATTGGTATTAATTTAATCAAAAATTGTTGGTTATTTGCATAACATTTTGGACAAGACAATGCTGATGTTCCTCCATCTTCTATTCTTACTGAGGCTATTTCAGCTTTAACTAGAATTTAATATTCTTGATGGAGAATTCATGTTTTATAAATGAAAAGTCAGGATGTCTTAGCTAATCTAGCTTCTGATAAACTCCTTGTTTGTGTGGAACCCCATCTTCATGGCCTCTTAATCTTAGCTTTGTTTTTCTTAGCTACTGAACAATATTTGATTGTGTAAATGTACCACATTTTTATTATCCATTCTTCAGCACCATGAAAGAATCCTTCCATACACTGTGTGAATATATGTCACTAAAATTGATTTAATAAACAAGCTGACTCGTCAATAGCTGCATGGGATAAAGTTAGTCAGGAAAGCCAAACTGAGAAGGATGTGGTGAGGGAGGACAGAGTCAGAGAAGGCCACAGTAAGATGCAAAGGGAACAGGCAATGAGTATGCCATACTATAAAGGTACTGCCACATGGCAGAACATAAATGAGGAGTATTGATCATCTTAAAATATGAGTTAGTTAATAACAAGCTTTAGCTTTTGGCCAAGCATTATAATTAATATTAGCTTCAGAATGAATATTTGGGAGCTGCTGGCCAAGCAGAAACTTCAATCTGCACATCAATTGAGAGACACCTATCTATGTTATTTTCATTTTCTAGAAGAGAACAGCACTGAACGTAGATGGACAGGTATCTCTATAGTGGGATGCACAATCCTTTGGGGATATGCCAAAGAAAGGTATAGCCAAATCTTGAGATAGATCAAATTTAGCTTCTTGAGTAACTGCCACACTGATTTTCAGAGTGTCTGTACAACTTTATACTTCTAGCAGCGAAAAAGTGTTCCCCTTTTCCTGCATCCTTGTCAGCATGTGCTGTGATCTATTTTATTAATCTTGACCTTTATGATTTGGAAAGGATGGAACCAAAAGTAGCTTTAATTTATCTGCATTTACCTGATGGAAAAGAATGTTGAACATATCTTTTTTTTTTTTTTTTTTATTGAAAATTTCCACCTCCTCCCCTCCTCCCACTTCCCTCACTTCCTCCCCCTCCTCCTCCCTATCCAGTCCAAGGAGCAGTCAGGGTTCCCTTCCTTATGGGAAGTACAAGGTCCTCCCCGCGCCCCCCAAGTCCAGGAAGGTGAGCATCTAAACAGACTAGGCTTCAACAAAGCCCATCCATGCAGTAGAATCATAACCCAGCGCCATGGTCCTTGGCTTCTCTGGCAGCCTCCACTGTCAGCCACATTCATAGAGTCTGGTTTGATCACATTCTCCATCAGTTCCAGTACAACTGGCCTTGGTGATCTCCCATTAGATCAGTAACACCGTCTCAGTGGGTGGATGCACCCCTCATGGTCCTGACTTCCTTGCTCATGCTCTCCCCCTTTCTGCTCTACATATGGACCTTGTGTATTTCCTGCTTATTTGTTAGTAATTAGGTGTTTATAGGTGTGAAGATTTCTGTCTGGGTCTTCAATTCAATTGTTCTTATCAGTGTGCTTGTTCTGCTAGTACCATGATGTTTTGCTGCTATAGGTCTGTAATACAACTTGAACTCTTTTTTTTTTTTTTTTAATTTTGTTTTCTGGTCATAATGGCAATTAGGTCCAGGGCTGTCCATATTTAATGAAAGCACTCTGTTACATCTACAACACCATTAACTTTGTGGTCTATAGATAGATTAATTTTGGCTTAGAATTTGAGGCTACTTTCCCTCCTTATAGGAAAGACATTATAAAAGTAATCCTTAGTAATAGTGGTAGAAGTTTGCTCATATCTGGGTCCATCAAGAATAAGAAAGAGGTAGGAAAAGAAAAAGTATAAGCTATAAAATTAAGGTCTATTCCACCATCTCACTTTCTGTAAATAGTATCATTCTCTAAATGTTCCATTATCTTCAAACATGATACCATTGTCTGGGAATCAAGTATTTCTACATATGAACCAGTGGATATGATTTTACATTCAAGCCATAACAAGGACCTTTCAGGATTGTCTTAAACTACAGAATAGCAGATATATTTTGGAGGTCATTTAAACATAGTCTTATCCCAGAAGAACTATGATTTCTTATCTCAACATTTTTAGTAATCCAGCAAATTTAATTCTCCTTTTTTTGCCCTAACTTAGTAGTATGAAGACATCTTTTAAAGTATTCCAAATGCAAGTTGCTACATTTGAAGAATATGTTCCATCTGTGTAAATTTTCATTTTCTGCTGCATATTTAAGGGATGAATATGAGTATCTTCCTGGCAATTACTTTGCAAAGTAATTTTTTTGTTGAGAGAATTGAAAAACTCTAAGTCTATTTTAAAAGTTATGCCGATAATGTTGATATTATTAACAATTCTTTAAAGTGAACTTTGCAAAACAGGATAGCTAATTATCTGTATTTAAATCTAAAAGCAACTAATGACAAGAATGATTTTAATTTAAGAGTCCAAAATGGATAATATCATTTAGCAAGAAATACATAGAACTGTCCTTGGCTTCTTTTACTATTATATAAAGTTCAAATGACAATTGTTGGGGTTCATGAGGCCTGGGCATGAGGCTTAGTGTAACTTCTTGAGCCTAGCTCATCTTTGGAGACCGGTCTCTGGCTAACCAACCTAGACCTGCCTCTGTCCAGCCACCATGGCAGAATATTATTGACCCTTATTCCTTACTCTACCTCAACCCATCCCAAGCTTCTCCACCCCCATCACAACCCTATATAAGTTCCTGTCTGATACCATTAAATGAGATTCTGCTTCGACAGACTCTCAACTCAGTGTGTATGTTTCTCCCCAGTGGCCAGGTGGACAGTCAGAGTTGTAGACAATCACCATGCCACTCAGCCCCAGGGAGAGTCTGGCATGTCTGGCTCTGCCCCCTCTCTTTCTGTCTGAGTATCGGGCAGACGGTGTCAGAAGTCCTTTCTTATTGTATTAACTGGCTGTCAAAATTACTTTTCATGTTGTCGTGTGTATGTGTGTGTTAGTGCATGTGTGTGTTGATATTCAGAATACAGTAACTCAGTGCAAAGTTGCTTGATTCTGGTCAATGTTTTAGTTTCCTGAGTTCAGCTTAATGACACAACTTAGTAGTCATATTCCTTATGTTACAAGATATTTCTCTGATATTAGTTCAACTGTTTACTAGTAAGTGAGAATGGGAAATTGAAGAAGAGATGGATACTTGCTCATCTGCCCATCCTCCCTTTCTCATGGACAAGATGACAATAGTCATAAAACCTTAGTTATGGTGAATGAAGGGCCATATGGCTCTTCAGAATGATAAGCACGTGAGAGGAACCCTTAAACTGTCTCTAATGTGAGACCATTAGAAGACACAGCATTTATCTTCATATGTTTCTTACCTAAACACCATGAAAATGATTCATCTTAGATGGAGGGAAATACTTGCCTAGATCCATTCATAAAATATGGAGTCTATTGATCCACAAACCTATATTTAATTCAATGTCTAGGCATAATAATTATTATTATTGCCATTATGAAGTTGGGGGCATTTTGGAAGATAAAACATATTTACATTAGATTCAGGATAAGTATCTTTATAAAAGTGAAATTAGGCAAACAAGATGTAGTTCACATTAAATATGTATTAATTTCTTTGTACTCATTGCATTATTATGCAGTATGCTTTATGATATGATACATTTTAGGATAAGAATCAATAAACTGTTTTCAGTTTGATGACCTGAGGTTTTAATGAATAAAATCTCTTCACTAAAGCTATTTTTATACAAATTTCTAAAATTTCTAGAGATTTAAGAAACATAAGTCATTAAGACAATTGAATATTTTAGAGAATATGAAATGGAGAACAATATAAGAAAGAAGAAAACAAGAGGAGAACAAAGATATCTATAGTATTCTCTCCTATTTCTTTTCAGTAGGCTAATACTAGTGAATGTACTCAGGAATCAGTAGAGGAGCTAAAATTACTGAGAATTACTAAGTGATCCAAATGAGGAAGAGGTTGAGCAGTCTGTAAAACATTAGAGTGTCAAGGTTGTCATTCATGATTTCATCACTGATTGTACTGGAAGCTTTAGGGGAACATTGAGAAAAACTGATTGCAGATAGCTAGATCTTATGATTAAGGAAGAGGTAGATGTTACAAAGCCTTAAATGTGTGATTGGCAAGCCCAATCTTGGTTTCAATACAGTAACTTCCAAGCTACCCCTGGCACAGCTGTTATGATTCTCACTGCCACAACTGCAATAGTTTGTTTAGTAAACAATCAAAATATACAGTAAATGTTTTACATTCTCAAAGGAGTTTCTGTCTAGGAAATGTAGCCCCAGGCTTTAGAAATAAACGGAACACTGTTTCTCTTAAAGTTCTCATAAGAACCTTACACCTAGAAAATGGCTTTTCATTGTGTAGTGATTTATATTCTGTATGATATCTTTGAGATCTTTTAATATATTATGCTCTTTTATGTCATGATGACAGGGAAAATTAATATGGCATTGAAGTAAAAAAGAATTCTTTCATTATTAGCCAGGTTTGCCAAGACTATGCACTTATTGTCAACGGACTTGATCTGTGACTTAGCTCAGATTGACTGCAACTGCATTTGGATTTAGGACTGGTCCATTTCTCGATCAAAACAAAGAGGTAGTTGGACATTGAAGTCCTGTTCTTTTCATTGTAGATGAAACAGATGTTATTATCTTTAGTATTTTTGTATAGGACAATGCTCCATTTCATACCATCATATCTCTCACTGATCAAAGCAAATATGTTGATAAAAGAAGTCACTAAAACAGAGGTGTACAGTGCATTTTAGTGAATGATCTCATAACACCATAAGCATGTAGATAGAACATTCACCATACATTACTCAACTATATATTTTATTTTGTAGCCTGACATTTAAGAAAACAACTAAATAAATATTATAAATGGATGCTTAGAATTTAAAGTTGTTATCTAGCTATATCTTTTCTCTCTATGAGGTAAGAATAAATAAAAGTAATCATTTAGTGTATATATACCTATAATTCAAGCATGTGGAAGTTTAATGCAAGAGAATCAGAAGTTCAGTGTTATCCTAAGTTGCAGAACAAGATCAAGTTTACCATGGATGATATGAGACACTGTCTTAAAAGACAAAAACAAACAAACATGAACAATAAAAACCAGGTTTCATGATGCTTTTTTCCTATCCTTGTCTCTAAAGCCAGAACCCCCCATGTGGCCAAAGATGTCAAGTTCTACTGCTTACAGAGGCTGGAATATGGGCTTCTTATTCAACTGAATTTTTGCCAGCCTTTTGTCTTTCATTGCTCAAACGTGGATGTCCTGAAACTGGATCTGTAGATCAGACTGAACTTAAACTCAGAGATCTACCAGTCTTTACCTCTGGAGTCCTGGGATTAAAGGCATGCACCACCACACTGGGCACTAATGTTTTTCAATTCTTTTTGACAAGTTGGAAATTTAGCTGGGTGAGATATTGGCTGAGGTCACCACTCCCTTTATTCCATTTCTTAATCTGTTTATTTCTTTGAACACTAGACTTAGCTCCATTCCACTTGTGTTCCCTTTATCCTCAAATATTTTCATTTCTCATTTTGAGCCTTTTCATGATAAAACTTCATTAGAATGTGTACACAAAATTGTTTTGACAAGGCTAAAAAGCAGCTCCATTTTTTACCATAATCTGAAATGAAAGATTTCCATTCCACCAAACACAAAAGAAAACCTTCTCCTCAGCCCCTCATGGAACCTTCTCTAAAATTGATCACATACTCAATAACAAAGCAAACCTCCACAGATACAAAAAAAATTGAAGTAACCCCTGTGTATTATCAGATCACCATAGATTAAAGTTAGAATTTATCAAAAATACTACTCTCAGAAAGCCTACAAACTCATGAAAATTGAGCAGTCAACTACTGAACCACTTCTGGGTCAAGAAAGAAATAAAGAAAGAAATTAAAGACTTCCTTGAATTTAATGAAAATGAAGGCATAACATATCCAAACCTATGGGACACTATGAATGGAGTGCTAAAAGGAAAGTTCATAGCATAAAGAAAATGAAAAAAAAACTCACATTAGTGACTTAAGAGCACACCTAAAAGCTCTAGAAAAAAAAAAAAAGCAGACTCACCCAGGAGGAGTAGAAAATTGGACATGATCAAATTGTGGGCTGAAATCAACAAAATAGAAACAAAGAAAATAATAGAAAGAATCAATGAAACAAAGAGCTGGCTCTTTAAGGACTGGAGAGGGAGGGGGAGAGGAGTGGGGAAAGGGGGAGAGGAGTGGGAGGAGGGGAGGGAAATGGGAGGCTGGAAGGAGGAGGAAATTTTTTTTCAATAAAAAATAAAATAAATAAATAAAGATAATCAACAAAGTAGAAAAACCATTATCCAATCTAATCAAAAGGCAGAGAGAGAACATTCAAATTAACAAAATCAGAAATGAAAAGGAGTATATAACAAGAAACACTAAGAAAATTCAGAGAACCACTAGGTCATACTCCAAAAACCTGTACTCCACAAAGTTGTAAAATGTAAAAGAAATGTACGTTTACATGTTTTAGATAGGTACCAAAATTAAATCAAGACCAGGTTATCAATTTAAATAGACATATAAACTGCAAGGAATAGAAGCTGTCATCAAAAACATCTTAGTTATAAATTGCCCAGGACCATATGGTTTTAGTGCAGAATTCTACCAGAACATTCAAGAAGAGCTAATACCTAACTCCTCAAACTGTTCCACATAATAGAAACAGAATGAACATTCCCAAACTCTTTTTTTAAGAGGCTACAGTTACCCTGATACCAAAACCACAGAAAAACAACCAAGAAAGAGAATTACAGATAAATATCACTCATGGACATGGATGCAAAAATACTCAATAAAATACTGACAAATAGAATCCAAGAACACATAAAAAAATCATCCACCATGATCAAGTTGGCTTTATCCCAGAGATGCAGGGCTGCTTCAAAATATGAAAATCTATTAGTGTAACACATCAAATAAATAAATTGAAAGAAAAAACAATATGATCATTTCATGAGATGCGGAAAAAGCATTTGACAAAATTCAGTATCCCTTCCTGATAAAGGTCTTGGAGAGATCAGGGATACAAGAAACATATCTAAATATAATAAAAGCAATATACAGCAAGCTGACAGCCAACATAAAATTAAATGGAAAGAAACTCAAAGCAATTCCACTAAAATCAGGAACAAGGTAACACTGTCCACTCTCCTCTTATCACTCCAACATAGTTCTTGAAGTTTTGGCAATAGCAATAAGACAACAAAAGGAGATCAACGGGATTCAAATTGGAAAGGAAGAAGTCAAACTTTTATTATATGCAGATGACGATAGTGTATATATAAGTGACCCCGAAAACTCTACCAGAGAACACATATAGCTGATAAATACCTTCCGTTATGTGGCAAGATACAAGATCAACTCAAAAATATCAATAGCTCTCCTATACATGAATAATAAACAAGCTGAGAGGAAAATCAGAAAAGCATCACCTTTTACAATAGCCAAAAACAACATAAAATATTTTGTAACACTAATCAAAAAAGTGAAGGACCTATGTGACAAAAACTTTAAGTCTTTAAAGAAAGAAATTGAAGAAGATACCAGAAATGGAAAGATATCCCATGCTCTTGGATAGGTAAGATCAACATAGTAAAAATGGCAATCCTACCATAAGCAATCTATAGATTCAATGCAATCCCCATCAAAATGCCAACACAATTCTTCGTAGACCTTGAGAGAACAAAAATCAAGTTCATAGGGAAAAACAGAAAAACCCATGATAGCCAAAACAATCTTATACAATAAAGGAACTTCTGGAAGCATCACCATCCCTGACACCAAGCTCTATAACAGAGCTACAGTAATGAAAACAGCTTGGTACTGGAAAAAAAAACAGAGAGGATGACCACTGAAATAGAATCGAAGACCCAGATATTAATCTACACAACTCTGAACACCTGATTTTTGAAAAACAAGCTAAAATTATACAATGAAAAAAAGAAAGTACCTTCAAAAAATAGTGCTGGCATAACTGGATATCAACATGTAGAAGAATGAAAATAGATCCATATTTATCACTATGTACAAAACTCAAGTACAAATGGATTAAAGACCTCAATATAAAACTGACCACACTGAACGTGATAGAAGACAAAGTGAGAAGTAGTCAAATGAGAAGTAGTCTCCAATGCATGGGCACAGAAGACCACTTCTTAAATATAACCTTAGTAGCACAAGCACTGAGATCAACAATATATAAATGGGACATCCTGAAACTGAGAAGCTTCTGTAAAACAAAGAACAAAGTCAATAAAACAAAAAGGCACTCTACTGAATGGAAAAAGATATTTACCAACCCCACATCAGACAAAGGACTAATCTCCAAAATATATAAAGAACTCAAGAAATTAGATGTTAAAATTCTAAATAACACAATTAAAAAATGGGGTACAGAACTAAACAGAGAATTCTCAACAGAAGAAACTGAAATGCCTGAAAGATACTTAAGGAAATGTTCAACATCCTTAGCTATCCAGGAAATTCAAATCAAAACAACAATCAGATACCATCTTATATCTGTCAGAATGGCTAAGTTAAAAAACACTAATCACTAATGATAGCTTATGCTGGAGGGGATGTGGAGTAAGGGAAACACTCATCCATTGCCGATGGGAATGCAAACTTGTACAATCATTTTGGAAATCAGTATGGCAGTTTCTCAGAAAATTGGGAATCAACCTACCTCAGGATATAGCAATACTACTCTTGGGAATATACCCAAAAGATGCTCAATCATACTACAAAGGCATTTGTTCAACTATGTTCATAGCAGCATTATTTGTGATAACTAGAGCCTGGAAACAACCTAGATGTCCCTCAACCAAGAAATAAATAATGAAAATGTGACACATATACACATTAGAATACTACTCAGTGGTTAAAAAAATGACATCTTGAATTTTGTATGCAATGGCTGGAATTAGAAAACACTATTCTGAGTGAGGCAACCCAGACTCAAAAAGATGAATATGGTATGTACTCACTCTTTTGTGGATACTAGTTATAAACAAAGGATATTGAACCTTATAGTTCATGATCCTAGAGAAGCTAAGTAATAAGATGAACCCCCCAAAAAAACATATAGATGTACATGGAAATTGGAAACAGAAAAGATTGCCTGACAATATTGGGAGCATGGGGGTGGAGGGAAAAGGAGGATACAGGGGGGAGAGGAGGGAAGAAAGGGAGGATTAAGGAGAACTTGAAGGAATGGGATAGTCAAGATGGAGGAAGCAGAGAGATGAGAGTGAGGAAAAAAGATATCTTGATTGAGGGAGCCATTATAGGGTTAGCAGAAACCTGGCTCTAGAGAAATTCCCAAAAATCCGTAAAGATGACTCCCAGCTAAGACCCTCAGCAATAGAGGAGTGGGGGGCCCAATCTTGACTTGTACTGTAGTTAGGTTTATGAATTTCATAAGTATCACCATAGAACCTTCATCTAGCAACTGATGAAAACAGAGGCAGAGACTTGAATTGCAGCACCGGACTGAGCCACTAAACTGCAGCTGAAGAGTGGGAGGAATGAGAATATGAGCAAAGAGGTCAGGACCATGATGGGTACACCAACTCAAACAGTCTACCTGAGCTAATGGGAACTCAACAACTCAAGCAGGACTGGAAAGGAACAAGCTAGTCCCCCTGAATGTGGTTGTCAGTTACATGACTAGGGCAGACTGGGGGGCGGGTACTGGCGATGACATCAAGATTTATCTCTACTGCATGTACTGACTTTTTTGGGAACCTATTACTCAGCCTAGATATAGTAGGGAGAGCCTTGGACCTTTTCCAAAGCAATGTGCCTTACATTCTCTGAGGATTAGACTGGGATGGGGTGGGAGGGTGTATGGAGGGAATGCGAGGAAGAGAGGGAATGGGAACTTGGATCGATATTTTTAAAAAATCTAAGAAAAAGATTTAAAAAAGAAAAAGATTTCTAGGCAACATACTAAAATTCTTTTCCTCTAAATCTCTTGAGCAACTCCCCCCCAACAGTTCAAATCATTATCAGCACTATTGTCTTCCATGTTTCTAGTAGTGTATGTCACTAAACAGTACTTAAAGCATTCCACTGCATCTCTAACCCAAAGTACCAAAGTTCAAATTACTTCAAATAAAAACAAGTTCAGGCCTATCATTGCAATACCCAGTCCCTGGGTACAACTTCTGTCTTAGGGTTTCTGTTGCTGTGAAGAGACATAATCACCATGGCAACTATTATAAAGGGAAATAATTTATTGTAGTGGCTTGCTTATAGTTCAGAGGTTTAGTCCATTATCATCATGGCAGGATATGGTGGCATGTTGGCATACCTGTTGCTGGAGAATTAGCTGAGAGTCTTACATCACAATAGTCAGACAACAGGAAGTGGTCTGTCTCACTGAGAAGAACTTGAGCATAGGAGACCCCAAAGGCCACTCCAGAGTAACACGCTTTCTCCAGCAAAACCACGTTTACTCCAACAAAGCCACAGCTCCTAATCATGCCACTTCCTTTGGGCACCATTTTCCTTGAAACAACTGCAAGGGGAAAAAGCATGATTGTGCTTCTATGTGTAATCAACAAAAGTAGAATTCATAGAAAAAATGTAGAAATGGAAATATTTTGCTAGAAAAAAGTTTCAGTCCTGTGCAATGAATCAATACAGGTCACTCATGTATATCACAGTGGCTATAGTAATAACTCTGTATCTTATGCTGGGAATTTGCTAAAATGTGAGTCTTAAGTATTTTCATCAGACATACACAAATATGACCAGAAGACATTATATTAATGCTGTAGGATTCTTTTTTTTTTTTTTTTTTTTGGTTTTTCGAGACAGGGTTTCTCTGTGGCTTTGGAGCCTGTCCTGGAACTAGCTCTTGTAGACCAGGCTGGTCTCGAACTCACAGAGATCCGCCTGCCTCTGCCTCCCGAGTGCTGGGATTAAAGGCGTGCGCCACGATCGCCCGGCTTGTAGAATTCTTGTAGTCATCACTGACCACATAATGCCTAAATTCTAAACCACGGAGAAACTGAAAGTCACCATGTGTATTTTCTGTTGTCAAGAAGTAGGAAAGGAAATAATACTTGTTCCACATCATCTGTACTCAACAACAGATTCTCAGTATTTTCCTGTGACACATATAAACATGTAACTGCTTTGTTCCACTGGAACAATCTGATAATTTTATTCCTTTGGTAGCTATGATTACAGTATTTTTATCTATTCCTGAAATATTTCAGGAAGGATATTTCGCTACTTAAAACTTTGATGCCCAGACCTCATCATTATCTAAAATGTAATACATTGCTCAGATTTCCTATACTATAAGTATTGTGATGGTTTTGTTACAAACAAACCAGTTACTTTAACATTAAATCATAATGTGCTTATGTACGTATAAATAATATCTTCTGTAATATATTGGAAGAAGTCATATTGCATTTTGCAATAATAATATTTAGAAATTAGATTGATTCTTAGTGAGACTTAGGATGTTTTCACATTCTATGGCTGTCTTCCTGACACATGAATATGCTTTTGTTGAAGCCTTCTAAATTGTGAGTCTAACATTCCACAGATAGCCTCTTTCTTTTTCTAATGTATAGATTTTTTCTGGAGATATGAAACAAGAATTAGGGAATGACAGTATGCCTGATTGTCCAAGATACTTATAATTTTCTCATCGACTCAACTAAAAGGTAACAGGGTATTTCAAGGTCATCTGATCTAGTGAGTTTTGTTTAGCAGCAGAATTCTTATTTACTTTTAAATAAAATTACATATAGAATAAATACCCATAAAAAACATAGCAACTTTGCTTTAAGAAAAAGCAAGCTTGGCCTTCTGCCCTGCAGCAATCCTGGCAACCTCCAAAGCATAGTTTGATTACTATTGATCTAAGGTGTCCTGCTGTTCAGAATCTTTTCTAAGTTTATTATTATTTTTTGAGGTGCTTTAATTGTTTCTTCTATAAACTCAAAGGGACTTGAACATGGTACCTAATTTAAAAGATCATTTTAATATATTTTTGAAAATGTATCAATTATAAAATAAGAAAATAGTTTATATCCTAAATCTCAGCCTAATGCTCCTTCATCTTTTTTTATTTCATGATTATCTCTACAATAATTTTTTAGATGTCAGAAAAGACATATTTGTCTGTAAGTGGTCAGATTTCCCTTCAAGAGAAGTAATATATTTTCTACCCTTCTTTGATCTGGCTGGGTGTTACTGTGTACAGGACACAGAGTGGTAATGCCTTGTTTGTGATGGAAAAGCAAAAGGGAATTATGGGAATATTTAGGTGAAGTTTAATTTCTGATTTAAGCACTCGTTGGAAGATATAAAAGGCTTAATTTGTTCAAGTTCTCCGGATGAGAGAGAATGAACATAAAGCAAAGGGATGAACAAGGTAAGGAAATAAAGCAAAACAACAAGATCGTAATCATCAAGAAACCAAGAGTTTAGCAGACAGAAGAAAGAAGCAAAGTCACAGCAGTGTATACAAGGGGAACATAATTTTATAATGTACACTGTCTTATAAAAAAAGAATGTGCTAATTATGGTAGCATGTTAATATTTAAATCCATTCAAAAGTCATCAACCCAACTGTCATAAGAGTCAAATCAATATAAAAATTAGTAGTCATAGTAGCTATCATTAGTTTGAGCCAGTGACTCTAAATATTTCATTTCTCAGAATTGCAATATCTGAAATCCAAAGTAGTGTTTATTTTCACATCCCCCCTTTCAATCTGCCATAGAAGTATTGTTGGAAATGGAATACGTCCTAAATCTTCTCTTCTGGCATGCACCTTTCATGAGGTTTCAAGCAGCTGGCAGTGTCTGTTTTTGTATATTTTTATATTTTACAGTTGGTATTTTCAACGAAAGTGGAGTTAGAGCTCACTCCAGATTGAGAAAAACAAAGTTGACCAGGTTCAGTGTTTAAGAACTTCTAAACAGCCAAAAGCAAGAAATAGTGAGAGCAAAATCTATCAAAGTGTTTGGTGAAAGGCAGAACTGAGGTGGCAATATTCTGATTTTTAAACAAGTATTTACTGTTATAAACCCTATTGCTACTTAATGCTTGAAATACTCTGAAAAAAACTGATATGACAGCTCAGACCACTCTTTTTTTTTTTTAGGTGTAAGTGATTTGCAGACAGCATTGTCTGAATAGCCCTTAAAGGTTTTCTATCCTGAAATACCAGATTTTTATTTCTGTCAGTGACCTTCAGGCAAACAGTTTCAAGAACATGCAGGGAGCTGAGCAAGTTGTGTTTATTATTTCACACAGTGAAAGAGAAAAAAATACCACAGAAGGACTTAGCTGTCATTTAAACCATGTTAAAAGAAACACGCTTTGATGTTTGTACCTATAAAACAAGGGCTCAGGCAGAAACTACTAAAAAGCAGAGAAAGCCTCTGATTAAAGTTGAGGCTGATAATCACTTAGCGTGAGTGGCAGGGTGTATCATTTTGTGGTGGACAGAGTAACTTACTCTCCCCCTTTTTTCCCGTTAGACAAAATTGTTACATGGCCTTGTTTGGCCTCATTGGAACACGACACTCAGTGTAAAATTTCAGATTGAAGGATAAGGGAATGTTTGGGGTATGTGTGGGTTGATGTTTGTACATGTATGTGCAAATAGTGTAAATAAATAAGCATATCTCCAATAATATCAAAGTTAAGGTAAAAGTAGTTCACGTTGATGTCTCTAAATCTCTCCCCAGTGTAAGAAGCTTGCCTCGCACTATTTATACGCCTACTTACATTCTTACATTCTCAGTTCCAGTATATACATATAAGGACCATCAGAATTTCTCACTTATACTTGTATAAGAAATAGCAATGCTATTTCTATACTTATATAAGAAATAGTTCATGTGATGTCTAGTTTAAAAGAAAAACTTATGTTCAAATCCCTAAGTTCACCAATTTTACTTAGGGTTTATATTGTTAAATATGCATTTTTGCAAAATTCTGAATTTATTTCTGAGAAAGTTTGTACTTCTAAATATTTCTTTTTAAATTTGCATTTGGCAAAGGTCAGTCATTCTGTTGTAAAATGTTAGAGATTTGATAAATGAATAATTTCATATATCTACCATGGCAGTGACAAAATAGAATCGTTCACTGTTCTTAAAATGCTTCCATCTTTACCAATTTAGCTTTCCCCCATATTCTTAAAGCTCTGGCAAAAAACAAAAGTTTTAACTTTCTGTCTAATTTCTTTTCTCTGTTCCAGAATGCCTAGTAATGGAAATCATATTGTGGACCACTTTTGCAAATTGGCTCCATCTCTCAGAAACTTGTTGCATTTAAAAGTGGTGCTAGTCTTTTCATAGACTGACACGTTGGCAGTACATGGACTTGCATGGTCCTGTCTGTGTGTGGGCATAGATTTATATGTAATGGAGTGTAGTGATAAGGAGAGGCGGGGCTGCATCCCCAGCACCCCGGCCGCCCACACTGCTAGCTTTACCCAAAATAATTACACAGAAACTGTATTCTTTTAAACACTGCTTGGCCCATTTCTATCTAGCCTCTTCTAGGCTAATTCTCGCACCTGGACTAGCCCAATTCTAGTAAGGTGTGTAAGCACCCCAAGGTGCGCTTACTGGGAAGATTCTAGCCTACATCCATTCTGGGTCGGAGCTTCATCGAGTGTGGCTCTGAGAGGAGCTGCATGATTTCTGACCTCACTTCCTCTTCCTCCCAGCATTTTATTCTGTTTACTCCACCCACCTATGTTCCTACCTATCAGGGCCAAGGCAGTTTATTTAACCAATGAAATCAACAGATTGATATATGACACTCCCGCATAAATGGAGCATGTTTGTGGTCAGAGGGCAGCTTTGCAGAATCAGGTTTCTCTTTCCATTTTGTGAGTTCCAGAGATGGTTCTCAGTTCATCAGGCTTGACAACATATGCCCTTACATATGGTGCCATCTCACAGATATCTAAAATAGTTTCTAATACTCTGCAAAGGGCATACATTTATACTATAATCTTATATTTAAATTAAAATATAAATGTAAGTATTAATTTGAATGGACAAGGCCAGAAAATAGGTTGTCTGAGAATATTAAGTTAATTGGAGCACTTGCTTAGCTTAAATTATCCTAATAATTTTCTTGATCAGCACTGTGAATTGAAATATCTTAAACAGTAAGAGGTAAAACTCATGTACTCATGTGTTAGTGTTACATGGTCTAAAAATACTTTTAGACTTTTAAATAAGTTCTTAAAGTAAAATATTATGTCCAATTTAAAAAATTTCACAGAATTGTTGCTTTCCATTTTATGATCATAGCATAAATCACAAATACATTATCATAAATAAAAATTTATAAATTAAAACAATCACAAATTAATAAAACTTTTTCATTAATTATTGGATTTCTAGTACTTAGTTGAATTCTAATTTTATTGTTATGTTCTCTCTGGTGATGACAAGAATCAGTGTAATTTGATATTCTATATACTTTAAAGTAAACCTTGGAAGCATATATTTCCTACTATATAGTATTTTTAATGAGCCTTTAATTTTTTTGAGATTATAGTATAGGCCGAACTTTTCTCCCTTTCATCCCCTCCCTCCAAACTCTCCCATATGCCCCTCTCCATTCTCCTTAAAGTTCATGACCTCTTTTTTCATTGTTACTGTATGCACATACACATACATTAAATTCCTAAATATTGTATGTTCAGTCCATACAGTATTGTCTGTGTATATGATTCTAGGGCTAACCTTTTGGCACTGGATAATCATTTTGCATGCTCTTCCTTGGGGATGGTCACCTCTCCCATTTTCTTGGTTTCTCACTTGAGTTTGGGTGTGGGAAAAAAAGAAAATGGGCATTGAACAGAAAAACAATTTAACTTATCCACCCGAGTTTCCCAACTACTTTTCCTGAGGTTAAAAAGAGAATGGATTATCTGTAAATATACTAAAGTCTGCATTGAAAAAAGACAAAACAAAACCTCCCTTCAATAATTTTGAATTCCTGTAATCTCCTTCAGTCCCCGAGGCATTATAAATCACAATGTCAATGAAACCAGAGACGTCTTTAGTCTCTCAATACAAATAGTAATGCATTCTGGATGAAGAGGCAAGGAGATGTTTGTGTGACTATTTAAGTCATTTGATTTAGAACAGTCCATGAGCTCATAAAACAACAAAAGACAACTGAAGGTAAACAGCACGAAACAGATATGATAATTTAGCACTGAGTTTTTCTCTAAACGCTTGGAAGATATACAGAGTTTATGAGCTAATAATAAACTCTGCCTCTTTAAATAAAATGGCTTTGAAAAGAAAACAAGCACAATTTCATGGTGACTGAATAAAGAAGCAAGCTTAAACCTTTGGTTTTTCTTTTGAATGCATAAATATACATAATTATTGGAGATATTGACTACACACTTTCCATTCTTTGAATGCATTAGAGAATTTGAAGTATTTTGTACCGTGTGAACAAAGAATGTGTCTCAGACATGGAGAGACTGAATCCATGCTCCATTTTTACCACTATTTGTTTTCAGAGTGAGAGTTTGTAGGATAAGATCAGGCTGATGAAGCTACTATAATTCACTATATTAGACTCTTAAAACTTTCAATTGAGTGGCTCTTTACAATTACTCTGTAGATTCTGACCTCAGAGTATTTGTCTTAGAAGCCAGAAGCTGCCATGACAACACAAAAAAAGAATGTGGAACATATTTAAAGGAATAACACTGATAATGTTATCATAAGGTTGCAAGATTAAGTTCTGCTCAAAATGTAACAGAAACCCCTAAGGAAACTTGCCTAAAGAAAGTGAGACAACAGTTTTAAGTGTGTGAGCAAGAAATCATAAAGTTAAAACTTCATACCATATAGAAAGCCAAGCCCTGAGAGTATTTAGAACACATAGCACTGAATTCTGCGAAAGGGAGGTGTTATGAACATGTGTAGCTATATATCATGGAAGGGAGAGAGAAGGGTGATGGCCCTGAGGGAGAGGGATGATAATAGGGGGAGAAATTTGTGAAGGGGCGGGAGGGGAAACTTCAGTTGTGATGTACTATATGAGATAATAAGAATAAGAAAAAAGAATGTGCTTATCATATTCCTTTATGTGTCATTCATGTAACACACAGTGGCACAAACTGTCTTCTGAAGACTTAGAGATTGAAGCAGGAATTTACCTGGTCCCCTGGCCAGGTTGAAAACAAAACAAGAAACGAAAAATGATGAGAAAAATACAATGAATCATTAAGTTCAGAATATAAAATCAGGGGACTTCAGAGATGGCTCTGCAGTTGCAGAAGACCTGAGTTTGATTCACATTTTATGTATCAGGTGACTCACAGGACTCTGCCACTTTAGCCAGAGGATCTGATGTAATCTTCCAGCTTCCATAGCACCTGAACTTAAAAATGCATAGCCACAAACACACACACACAAAACTAATAATGAAATAAATCTTAGGAAAACATATAAAATCATTCCTTTTGATTTCTTTATTGCATTTCTGCAGAGGAAAGAGTCCTTAGAACATGATGACCAATTGAATGACACCCACAGATTTCATATATATAAAATATAGATGTAGGAATTTTGAGGACTCTTATTCTTCCCTTTATAGGTTAAAAGCACTGATTCTTATTGAAACACTATGCTGTCAGAAGTTTATGTGCAGGAGAAAGAATGCTGCATCTAAGTTAGATCTCTAAGATGACTCTTACCTACTCTGCAAGTCCTTTATTCTGTCTCTGCATTATGTTCCTAACAAAATAAATCAACTCCAAATAGGTCTGATATCTGTCTCCTTTCATCACTTCTAAGATAAATCACAAAAAGTAATTTATCCTTGAAAAACATAATCTGCAAAGTGTATGCAATTCATGAAAAGTATATACTGATTAATACACAGCTTTAATCCTAGGATTTTGGGAAACAGAGGCAGATAAATCTCTGTGAGTTTAAGGCCACCTGGGCTACACAAGATCAATGTAGAATCAGATCCAGGTGGTGGTGGTGGTGGTGGTGGTTCACATCTTTAATTGCAGCACCAGAGAAGAATATAAACTGAGATGAGACAGAAACTCATTTTCTTTCAGTCTGTGGATTTCTAAGAAGTAAGAGCTTTCTAGTGGCTTGCTGCTTTGCTTTTCTGATCTTTAGATTGAACCCTAATAACTTTCTCTGGGTTTTTATTATACATATTACAATATTCTTATAGATATTATTTGCTATATTGTTTGGGTTGAATGTAACTATCAAATAGAATATATTGTCTTTTAAAGAAAGTCTTCATCTTTGAATATATCCAAGTTATGAAGAAATACTTCTTATTGAATAGGTAATTGACTTCCAGTAGTACCCCTATGGAGTCACTGATATTCATGTTTGGAGAAACTCTCATTGGAATTCATTGTTGTAACACTTTTCCTACATACTTCTTGAAGAAAAGAAATACTTGGCTCACAATGATTGTAAGACTTAATCATTTCAAGGGAGACAGAATTGTAATTAATTAATCATTTAATTACTTTTCTGTTGCAGCTGGATTTCATCTATTTCATTTACATACATGCATAACTGGTTTAATAGCTTCTGCTGAATAGGTTGTTGCGACTAATTGACTGGAGAATCAAAGACTCAAACCAACACTCCATTAAAAGTAGAAGTAAATATCTCATCTGATGGAATTTAACTGGTCATTAGCTTGCTTTATGGAAGGCCTAACAAATTCCTACTGATCTTTTTACTTTATTCTGTTTTGAGGTCATTGTATTCATTTGGTATGGATTACTCTCACAAGTGAGATTATTGACTATGTCAGTAATGCACTTATCTTCTCTTTGTGACTGATTTATTTGAAACTTTTGCTTGACTTCAGTATTGTTTCGTGGCAATTAGTGAGCCCTTAATTTATTCCTTTACTTTTGATTTTTATCTTATTCCAAATTTTTGCCTTCATAATATTTTCTCACACATTTCCCCTGCATTTTTATTCTTTTTAGCAACTGTAGAATAGCATGCAGTTCTAAGAAGGAATACATAAAGATTTCATAAACCTTTGGCTAGTATTTTCCTGCTCACCAATATAACGTATTGGACAATAGAACAATATCACAGCTTGAATATCAGTAGTGATTAAATTTATTTGTATTATTTATACTTTATTTGTCTCAAATGCACTTGTGCATTAGGCAACATATGCTGTATTTAGTTATGAACAATTATGTCACATATGAATCCTCATGTGAACATTTTTTTAGGCCAAGATACAGAATATATCCATCACTGCCATCAATGCTCTCACCAAGAGGCAGCTTTAAAACATGTTACTGCTGCTAATCTGTTATTTCTTTTCCCCAGTGACAAATTTATAACTAGAGAAGATGCTTTCAACATAAGTTGCTGCAACAATTGGACAGTCACATATTGTTTTGTTTGAAAGGAAACCTAAACTTTCCCTCACACAAGCTGCATTTTTAGGTGTCCCTTCTTAGAGTGGATGCATTTATTACTCACCACAGTTTTGGTTATTTGCAATTAATGATAATCCAAAAATATTCATTCTCCTTAAAGTAAACCTAATAAACTTATTGACTCAACAATTTTGGCCTTGGTGGTATCATTACTTTGGTATGCCATTGCTTCCCTTCCTAGGGTAAGCAGATGTTTGTGTAGCATCTGAGAAAAAAATTATACTGAAAAAAGAGATTTTAGAATTAAACACAAATTACTAACAACTGATTTTTTTTTAATAAAGGTTGTGCATTGTAGAAATGGATGGTTTTCCCAAAAATGATGCTGAAAGAAATGAGTCATTGGTCTGCTTTGAGGCTACTGACTTCTGCTATACCTTTGATTCTGGGTGCTCACTGGCACTGCTCTTGGATATCCTGTTGTTGCCTTGTGTCATGGACAACTTGCTGCTTTGGGTCTGTAGGTTCATCTCCTTCACATGTTCCAGCAGTGCACAGATGAGGTTGAATGTTGGGGTGGGCTAACTCAGCCCTGGTTCTGGTACTGGGTAATAGCTGGGTTAGAAAGCTTATCAGCTTTTCCTCATCATCACCACCAGGGGTATTTCTCCAGCACTGCCATGTCTAGCTCATATACTGTAGCAGGCAGCAAGAAGTCAGGGCCAGTTCTGCTCTCTTGCCTTTGGGGTCTGCTGGCTCCCCTGCACTCACACCACCAGGGAGGACCAGTTCTACTGTTTTGCCCAGGTGATGTGCAGAGCCCACTCTCCTGAGTGCTGTGTCTGCAAGGAACAGGACAAACTCTCCTGCTCTCCTGTCCCCAATGACATCTCTTCTGCTTGTGGCAGGTGGCAAGGGATGGAAGGGGAGGGTATCTTTTCCTCAGTCATGCTACTACAGGGCAGATGAGTGGGCAGGGTTAGCTCTCCTGCTCTCACAGCCTCAGAGCTGACTTACTTGCTCTCCTGCCAACAGGGTCAGATCTAATGTGCCGCTCAAGGGAAATGCCTGTGAGGGATATGGCCTCACTCTCATAACTCTGGGGTCACCTCTTCTTCCTGCCATAGGTAGGAATTGGAAAAAGGGGGAAGGGCAGCTTTCTCTCACCTATACCACCACATGGCAGCTGAAGGGTGGGGTCAGATCTTTTATGTATTCTGTCCGGGGGGTGGGGATAGGAGGGGGCAGGATCCCCTGTTCACAGGGTAAACTCTATTGTGCTGCCCAAATGAGTTGCAGGGTCTGCTCTCCAGAGTGCTTGAGTTGGCGAGGGTCAGGGCTAACTCCATGCAGTCCTATCCTCACTGTCTTAGATGGTAAAGAGAGCCATGGACATTAACACAGACTGAGGCTGCAGAAGGGCCACAACCGTGGAGTAGCCTAGGCCCGAATGTTATCATGGCCCTAACTGGAATCTCAGGTCATCCAGACTGGCATGACAAATGTCAATGTGTCCACAGAAAGTAGTCTAGACCCTAGATATCTGATCAGCCTTGAATGGTAACAGGAGCCATGAACAATGACACAGAACCTTGTTGTGGTATGGCCATGGACACTGACATGATTCTCAGTCAGAGCAATTTAAATTTATTTTTTTATTTTCAAATATATGTACTATTTATATCCTTTTCCCCTGACTTCTTCCTTCCAACATATTTCATGTACCCCCACTGCCTCTGAAATTAATCCTTTTTTTCTTAAACTATTGTTACACTCACATGCATACATGTAAATAAATATATAAATACTTTCTTCTGAGTCCATTATATGTTTATTTCTTAAGGATGCCCACATGGTATTGCAAGGTCAATTAGGAGACTCATCCTTATGGAAAAGCTAATTATCCCTCTTTTTTTGCAGTATATTTAATCACACTGTGTAAAATATGTCACTATTTGCCTCATCTGTCAAAGGAATCTTCTGATTGGTTTAATAAAGAGCTGGATAGCCAGTAACTAGGCAGGAGAGGATAAGCAGGATTTCTAGATAGAGATAGGAACTCGGGGATAGAATCTGGTGTAGGGGAATCACCAGCAAGTTGCAAAGGATATACAGAGGAGAGGTAATGAGCCATATGGTGGAACACAGATTAACGTAAACAGGTTATTTAAGTTATAAGAGCTAGTTGGGAACAAGTCTAATCTAAGGCAAAGCTTTAATACTCAATAAGTCATCTCCCTGACCTTATTTGGGAGCCAGTGTTCCAAAGAAAGTTCGACTACATTTGGTGTCCAATGTGGAGGCATGCATATCCAAACATAGGGATGAGAAAAGTTCCTTACATGGAGCTTGATGCTGCTTCCTAGCAATCACAGTCTTTCATGAAGTTCAGGTGCTGGCAGAATACAGAGGTTTGGCTCCTTTAAAGCCCTGCTGGGCAACCAAACATTTGAATGGTGCCTGAGAATAGCCAGCATGCTTGGATCAAAAAGGCTGCAGGTTGCAGAAAGCCAGGTTCAGGCTGAAAAAAAAACCTCTGAACAAGTACAGTATGCTTGAAAATGCACTTAGGTGTTAAAGAAAGAAAAGAAAATGGGTATAGATAGTCATAGAAAAGATACTTTAAAAATAATACAGTCTTTAAAGAGAGAGTAAAGTAATATAGAAAAGAAGCTATGTAAGGCTAAGAAATAAAACATAAGATATTTGGACCCTATATAGTGCTTTATTAATTTTATTTTTTTAAAATTTTCGTGAACAAAAAATGACAGTTGCTAAGGGACATTGGATTGTGAAAAAAATTGCTAAATTAAACCAGCCTATATCTTTTTAGGATGTTTTAGCGACATAATGGAAATCAGGAAATGTATTTCATTGGGGGAGAGCTTATGCCTTTTTTTCTATAGGAAATGAGAAACTGAATTTCTTCAAGATTGCAAAAGATCAGATTTTATCAGGGAAGGCTTCCTGAAAATCTTGGCTGCAGACATGAAGGAAGAAACCAAGAAAAACTACAAGGCAGGATATATATATATATATATATATATATATATATATATATATATATACCGATCCCTTTATGTGCGAACAACTCTGAGACTGGATATGAGACATAATAAATCTTGTTCACAAGAGAATCCTCATGACTTATTATTACATGCCATCTATTCATATAATGTGGATGGAGATTTATATTACATTTTGTTTATGCAGTCCAAATGGACTTATAAACTTGACAGACACCTTTATCTGCTCAACTTAGAGCAGAAATCATCTTTAGGTGACTTGTGCACACTGCACTTTCCATACTTGTGTTAATGAAGATATGTATGCCATCTTAAAAAGTTTCTGTGTTTTCAACAAATAGACCAGACACCAGTGAGGACAAGAAAAATGACCCAATGTCATTGAATGTATCTGTTACCATTTTCTTAAAAATGTACATCTAGGACAACTTCAAAGCAGTTAGCTATGATGGTTTAGTCTCACAGACTACAATGGCCAGAATTTTAGTTAAGTCTTGAATTTTCTCTGTGTCACATTTGGGAATTAGTTGTCCAAAAAATGTTCGACTACATCTTTTAGCATTTATTAACTGCCTGTAGCTCTTCATCTATAGGAGGATTCCCAAGCCTTCTCTTATCCATGTTGACTTGTCAACTGGTACTTTGATTGTTCAAGTGTTGTCTATACAACTATACTGTTGAGAATTCATGGGTACAGCTTCCCTGCCATATCTGTAAAAGTATGATAAAATCTTGAAAAGATGGGCTGGTCCTCTGGCTCTTACAATCTTTTGAGGTTACTCAAGTCTTATGTGGGTGGGTTGTATTGTAAAAATATCATTTTGGTCTGGAAACCACAGAATCAGTTGTGGATATACTTTAGGGTCTCTGTCTGTTGCTAACATAATCTGCTATCATAAGGGTTGAAAGCAGCATTTACCATGCGTACAAAGGTAAGTATGAAAAATGTTATTAAAGATTATACTAGTATAAGAAAGTGGCAATCATAGATTTTACTTTATATGCTATGACCTAATCAGCCATGGGTACCAAAGCAGGAGTTCCCTCCTGTTGAACAAGCCTTAAGTTCAGTTTGCTTTCTATTGTTGTTATAAAACACTATGGCCAAAAGCAACTTGAGGAAGAAAGGGTTTATTTCATCTTATAGCTTATAGTCCATCCTGAAGGGAAATAATGAAAGAAATGTTCAGGCAGTAACTGAAGTAGAGACTATGGAAGAATTTTGCTCACTAGCTCCTTCCCATGGCAGGGTCAGTGTGATTTTTTTTTTTACACTGCCCAGGACTACTGGCTCGGAATGACTCTGACCAACATAAGTGGGCCCTCCCAAATCAAACGTTAATCAAGAAAATAGCCGATAGACTCACCTATAAGCCATATTTTCTCAAGTGAGGTTGCCTCTTCCCAGTTGACCCTAGCTTTTGTCTTGTGGACAATGAACAGACAACAACAAAAATAACAACAACAAGGAAATCCACAAAAAGTAACCAGTACAACATCTCTGCTCACCACCAGAATATAAGGATCACTACTATATGTTTGATAATAATATGCTAGGCTGGTCATTTTTATGGCTGGTAGGCCTTTCATCTGGGCAGGACTATAATTTTCTCTCTTGGTAGCTTGCATAGCATCTTCCAGTAATATGAAAGCTATTCCTTAGAAAGGAGGCTTCCAGGTAAGATCTTGTCAGTATTTCCCATGTCCTGTGCCCAAAGTACATGATGTCATCAGCAATAGAGACTTACCTTCAGCTCTGAGAGTTAATTAAAGCAATATCAATAGCCTATATTTTAGTTATTGCTTAAATTGCCTGATTAACAGCTTGAAAATAGGTTTCTCATGCCTCGTATGGAGGATTTTGTTAGACTGTCTTTGGCTCTTGGAGGAAATCACCCCAAATGATATAATGTCATTTAAAAATATATATAGTTTAACATTATTTACTTCTATATGGATATATAAACTAAATATGCATATAATGTACACATATACACATTTATATACAATATGTTATTTTATATAAAATCATATGAATATTTATGGCTTTGTCAATCATCCTTTGTACTGTTTATCCCTACCTTTCCCCCATTCTTCTCTATTGTGCCTCAGTAAAAGCTCCCACACTATTTCCCCCCTGCTCCTAAGTATCACCTATATCCTGATATTCACCTCTCTAGACTTCCCTTTCTTTCCATGGTTACTTTTTCTCTTCTGGTCTCTGAAATTCCTTGAGATTATATATTCCCATTTGAGCTTTGGATCTAGGAACTACAAATGATCTGGTAGTCCTCATATAATTATATATATATCCAAGGCAAATAAAAGTAGAATGTTAAAAAAACTATTATAGTGACTGGAAAAAAATGAAGTGTGCATCAGCTTCTTGACAGACGAAGAAACATGGTAGGTATCCACAATTGGTTATTATGTATCAGTAACAAAAATTAAAACCTTGGCATGTGTGAGACGCTGAAAGAAATAAAGAACAAATACTATATGTTCATATTCATAACACAGAATTAAAATTTGCTCTCAAGGAAGTTGAGACTAGACTTGTATGTGGTTATGAGAGCTGGGGAGAATTGGGTTGAGAGCTATGCAGGCTGATTAATATGTACTAAGTTACAGTGTGAATGAAGGAGATCTGATATTACATCATAGTGATAATCAGGATGAGCAGTGTATTATATATTACCAACAACTAAAAAAATCATTTTAAATTTTCACCAAAACATACATATATATATGTGTATATATATATATATATATATATATATATATATATATATATTTAACCTAATCTGAACATCATTATAGAATACATTATATAATACATGTGCTATTGAAGCACTGCAGAATACTTGTTAATATTTTTATGGTTTAAATACACTACCATTTCATCAGTTAAATTTAATTTTAAAGTCATATATGAAAACAGAAATATGAGTTTGATTGAGATTTAAAAATAATATTTAAAGCATTATATTTACATCTCAATGTTCAGAAAACTAGAATACTTAAGGAAAAAAATCAGTAGATGCAGAACCAGCTTTTTGGTTTCCCTACCGGCTTTTCAAGTTTCCATGGGAGCCCATTGCTAATCCTTCGTGTCAGCTGTTGATCCCCAGCCATACTTCCTTCCAGGAATGCCCGTGGCCAGCTGGACTAGGACCTGAGTATGTAATTTTCATTGTCCTCTATTATAATTTCTCTAGTCTCATTTTCAGTCGTGTCGCAGTCTGCTTTCAGGAGTTCCTTTAATTGCCCTACCTCCATTCCCTGGGGATGCTAGCTCTTGGTATGGACCAAGTTTGTACTTTCCTGAGACCCTCCCGACCCTCCTTGCTATCTCATTTTCATTCCTGTGTGTCAGCTACTGATCCCAGAAACACTTGCTACCAGGAATCTCATCCCACCCCACGGCGGCAACACTGCGTTGAGAATCAGAAATGTGATTCTCCGTATTCTTTCTGTGCTCTATTTTGTACATTTTCGTTTTTTTAAATTTATTATTTATTTATTTATTAAAGATTTCTGTCTCTTCCCCACCACCGGCTCCCTTTTCCCTCCCCCTCCCCCAATCAACTTTCCCTCTCACCAGCCTGAAGAGCAATCAGGGTTCCCTGCCCTGTGGGGAGTCCAAGGACCTCCCACTTCCTTCCAGGTCTAGTAAGGTGAGCATCCAAACAGCCTAGGCTCTCACAAAGCCAGTATGTGCAGTAGGATCAAAAACCCATTGCCATTGTTCTTGAGTTCTCAGCATTTTTTACATTTTCCATTTTTTTTATTTTGCTTCCTCAGATGAGCATCTTTTCCAGCAATGCCAGTAATCTGACCTCATAAAGAAGCCACCCTAAAAGGAGAATTGCTTTCTTACGCCATAGTAACTTACAGGAAGACATAGCAGTCTCCATCAGTGCAAGGATGTAGATCAAGAACACAGATTTGATCAAGGATTTCAAATTCTGTTTATTTTACTTTCGTTTTGTTTTGTTCTTACTAGGGATAAGAAAACAGGAGGAAGTTGGGGCATATCTAACCTGTCTCTGTTAGGAATATTCCTAACGCAAGCTCTCTGCTGATGCAAAAATCCCAATGAAGCTGAATCACAATAAGAAAATTTTAAAAAAAATTCAGGTTTAATGGGATTCCTGCACTCTCAGGTGGCCAAGAGGAGAACCCAGAAGATGCAAACATGACCACTGTGGGGAAAGGGAAGAGACCACGAAGGGACTCTTTGCGGAGCAGTTTAAATAGACTGGGGGAGGAGACAAGGCTTGGAGGGCTGCCTTGACACTCATCTGGGGAGGGGTCAAGGTTTGGCTGGCACAGGGGCAGAGCCTCCAAAGATAGAGGCTATATCCCAGACTGTTTGTATAAGGGGTGCCAGGAAGCTGAGGTGACATTTTGATTAACAATTTAGGCTTTCTTTGGAAAAAAGAGGCACTGACTCAAGTCTGGCTACTTCCTGTGGACATGGGGTGACATGGGGAAGGGGAGAGCTGGATGTTCCTGGGTCCATGCTCAGTGAGAGGTGTGGCTGGAAAGCATCCTGTGTACTGTCATTCCAGAGATTCCAGGCATCTGTTCCTTGGGGGAGGTGAGAAGGCAGGTGTCATGTGAGGTTCTGTCCATTGAAGTTTGAGAGACCTAGGAGTTAGCTAAGGATATCTTGACCCAGTAAATGTGCTGGGCTAGCAGGCATCATTAAGAAAGGACGATTGAAAAATTGTCCTGCAAGAATGTAGAGCAGTGGCAAGGTTTTAAATGGGGAGGAATGGGTTTCATCTACCCCTGTAACTGAAATTGGTGAGGGGAACATAAGGCCCAAGTGAGATGTTAGAACAGAATGGGTAGTTCACATGTCCAAAAGAAAAGTAATGGACTTATCTGCTACCTGCAGCTTTACCTTAGGCTGTGATAGGGTTACGGGATATACCAAATCTAGGCAGTGTCAATCCTCTGCAAGGCTGAGAAGTCCGAAGGCTGGCACAGTTTCATTAGTCAATGTTTGTGAGGCCAGACCTTCATGGTGTGGCATAGAGGACAAGCCTGCACAGGGGCATTGTGATTTCCAGTGTCCAGGTTGCTGGCAGATAGCACATGGCCTCTTAGGAGGTTTAGCACAATATCATGACATATGGCCATTTAGGTCACACTTGCAATAGCTTGCCTGTGAGGTTGACTTAGGCTGGGCTCCAGTGGTGTAAAGCCTTGTGGTTAGCTTCCCTTGTCACCCTTCCCGTGGCCTTAGTACAGCTGCTAAGGCCTGAGCTAGAATGGCTGGATTTTTAAATTAATTACTTTTGTCCGAGACCATTTCCATACCCTGAAGGAGGCAACAAACATAATGTTTTGCCTCTGTAATGAAACTCTTTACTATAAGCAGAAGGGTTAGTAGAAAAGGAACCTAGCCACTTTTCTATCTAAGAGAGATCTGGAAGAGAAAAGGGAGCATGAACTTTGATAACGCAATCCGCTCCTTCCACTTTCAGGAAAGGGCAGAAAAGAGCAGAGTTATGATGGGATCTGGTATGCCAGGAGACTGGGGAGGATTAGGAGGGGCTAGCCCAGTGTGCAGAGGGAGGCCAAGGGTGGGGAGATGAGGTAGGATGGGGAGGGGGTGAGGAAGGTTGGTAAGGTGGAAATTGATCTTGAACTTCCAGATTGGCAAGGGAGGGTGTAGGCAAGGACAGGGAGAGAGGAAGAGAGGAATATGGAGTTTGTTGTACCACAGAAGGGGGATGGGTATTTGGTTTGAGAAAGTGGGGGAGGGGCCAGTGCCTCTGGCTGCATGGCCCAGCTGGAATTGTCAGGTTTCCAATTTTCAGATAACTGGAAATTTGGAGGTGTTGTGGCCTTAGCTACTAAGACCAGTGCTGCGAGACACTGGCTACTAATGAAGGGTGAGAACACAGAGCCCAAAAACCATGGACACAAGTAAGCTCTGTCCATTCGTCCCTACAGTGACAGAAATTTTTTAGGCCCCAGAGGACGGTAAGCTTTAAGAGGCATCCCAGGGGCAACAGCCCATCTGGCTTTGAACTGCAAGTGCCAATTTTAAAGTTTATGCCCAGCTGTGTGATCTAAATCTATTGCAGCACATCTGCCAAAATAGCTCTTAAACCATGGGGTCATGAAAATTGAATGCTAGGTGTCCCTAAAACAAACAAAACTCACCTCAGCTGGGCCTAGCCTAGCTACTGAGATCAGACTCTTGGAGCAGGCGAGCATCTTCCAAAAGAATCTGATAATCAACAAAAGTAAGTACAAATGGGTCCCCCCAAACCCTATAGCATAGACAAGAAAAAAGTGATTCACCAAGATGCAGCCACTGTAGTCTGGGAGCCGGTTTTAGCATGGCATGTAGAGCTCAGGTTGTGGACTAGGGTGTTTTTGGCGTATGGCCGCAGGCCATGGGGAAAGGCCGCCCTATCTCGGTGGGACCTTCACATGTTAGGAATATTCCTAACATGAGTTCTCTGCTGATTCAAAAATCTCAATCAAGCCAAATCACAAGAGCAAAATTAAAAAAAATATTCAGGTTTAATAGGATTCCTGTGCTCTTGGGTGACCCTGAGAGGAACCAGGAAGACATAAATGTGACTACTGTGGGGAAAGAGAAGAGACCATGAAGGAACTCTCTGGACAGCAGTTTAAATAGACTTGGGAAGTGGTCAAGGTTTGGTGGACTTCTTTGTCCCTCCTTTGTGGGAGGGGGTCAAAGTTTTGTCTGGTAGAGGGGTGCGGCCTCCAAAGATGGAGGCCAGAGACCAGGACTTTTCCAGTAAATGATATACATACAGTTTTGGGATGGATAAGGGGTCCTTTGGATGCCTGCATACACACATGGAATCACTTACACAGAAGCAAAAACAAAAAACAAAGCAAAAAAAGTAATGAAAGTGAGGGTGAATGAGGGCTACCTACCCCACAAATACAAAGCTTCAAAAACTTTATCTAGTTTTGTAATGAACTGTAGCGTTTTACTGATCTCTACATGATTGTAAAACCATTACATTTTCCCCGTGTAGTTGAGGTAATTAGATAATTTGTTTATTACATAAATTTTCAATTCTATGGTATAAATATACATACCCCAAAATGGTATTCGAGTAGCAAATTCAATTTTCAATTTATGCAGTGCAGTGTGAGCTATACAGGAAGCTTCACTTCTTCACAATTATGACTCTTGTTTTAATCAACTATCATTCAATCCCACGAGAGATTAATATTTCCAAGAGAGAGAAAACAAGGTCTTTCTCTATAACCTAGTTGACCCTGGACTTGCTAAAGAGTTCCTATAAGCCTTGGATCCTTGGTCTTCCGGCCTCAGTCTTCCCGTTGTTTAGATCACAAGAGCACATCAGCAAACCTGCTCAGAGCAATACTTTCTTGGGAATTACAAGACAAAACATCAATTGGAAAAGATGCCCACAACTCAATTTTCAGTGTGCCCTAAAACCACAGCTTAAGGAAGTCGTGGGATAGATGCATCAATAATAGATGCAGATAACCTCATATACAATGCAAGCATAAAAGATAGAATTAACAGCAATATAACCAGAGAACTGTATATATTTATCATGAAAGAATGTGTTTAGATTGAAAATAGCTGTTGAATTCATACTTTTTTATTCCCTGGAGATATAATTCTCAGCGCAAATTTAATTCCTAAACTCAAGCAAAGAGCAAATTTGAAACTAAGGTAATAGAGATGTCACAACAAATAATTTTGAGAAACCCTTGCTTAAAAAACTCCCTAACCTACCCTGATATATAACCAGATAAAAACTTGCAATTTTGACAAATTATCATCTGTCAAACTTAGAATGTGAATAAGATGCACAATGCATATTTTGTGTTTTGAAAACAAATTTTCCCATACATAAAAAGCTACAGGGTGTGGAATTGCCTCTCTATTTCTGATCAAAAGTATTTGTTTCAAACATTTTGGAAAGACACATGTAGCAAAAGTTTTAGTAGTGAAGATAACACGTTTATATGTGTTTATATTCATATCACAATTACTCTTTATTTTAATATATGCATACATTGTCTTATTATTAGTATCATTGTTATTACATGTATATTCTTACAGGTTTTGCTAAATATTATATATACCTATATGTAGAATGCACACACACATATGTACTTTGTTAAAAAAACAATGCTTCTATAAATGAAGCACAGTATTACAGGAGCAATTACTAAAGTAAAATATAATCTCCCTTCAGGAGTAACATTGGCTCATTTCTGTTGAGCATTGGCTAGCTTCTTTCTAAGGCAGAAAGAGAATAATGGGGGTAGCATTGGAGAAGAACATGGATTTGATTGATCTTTTATTTCTGCATATAGTCTTAAAAATGTTTGGAGAAAATTCTGTCACTTCACGCTTCTCTACTCAAACAAGGCAGATGCTGCTTGTCATATACACATACAAATAAATAAATCAAATGATTATTTTGATGGTAAAAAAAATGAAGATCTCACTTAACACAGCCATTTAATTTTAACTTTACTACTTTCTGATAGCATAATGATGTAGCATAATGATGTAGGCCCAGAAAATCTAGATTACTAAAATATTATAACAGCAAACACATTTACCTTGTGTTACTAGAATTACAAGAATAGGAATTATAAACGAGTTCCTCTGCTGGTGTGGTGTACCCATATTTAAGTAAGTTATTAATTCTTAACTCCAGTAGATATCATGAATAACACAAAAAACAGGAACCATGTAAACACAACCTAAATATTGATCCCATGATAGATTGTATAATTCAGATCATGTCACCCATTTTCAGGATCACCATTCAAATGTGGATGCAACAGTTATGAAAGATACTTGGCAATTTTGGCCCTTCATTGCTTATGCATTCTGCTTTCTCTATCCAACATATTTAAATTTCAATTTAATTGCATTCTATTCTGCTAGACAAAGAACATATTTTTCTATCCCTATAAAGGAGCTATTTACTTGCTCAGTGTTTCAAGTTATAAACAAGTGGGTCACATCCTTTACTTTCAAAGATTTCAGTTTGTTAATAGCAAAAGTATAGAACAAATACACATTAATGATAGCATATTGATGTGAAAGTAATACAAACAAAATATGTGATGACAATTTGATACAGTTTTCAGACTGGCTAGAAGTCATGATCTTTCTGCCCTAGCTCTTTGAGTGATGGGATTATAGATGTGTGCAAAAATGTATGACTAAGAACTTTGCAAACAATCAAGTAAAACATTGTCTAACCCAGTTATTGACTTTCTGTGATTCTTTTAATTCTAAATGTTTGAAAGTATAATAAAACACAGACATAGAAATACTAATTTCCATAACTTTGTGCCATTATATAAGGTGGCCATAAAATTATTTACAATAATACTAAATTGAGAGAAATACACAAGCAATTAAAATGTTCTGTTCTCATTGATAAAGTAATAGAATTAATGTTTTTGTTTTTCTTTTTATAAATTTCAACATTAAATAATGTAAAATAAAAATGTCATCAGCAGCACAATGAGCTTTTAGTTCTGAACTCACTAATTCTTATAACTAAAAGTGTGAAGAAACATGTATAATATTTTTAAAAAATTTATTTATTTATTTATATTTATTTGAGATAGGATTTCTTAAAACGTGTTTGTCCTGGAACTAGTTATTGTAGACCAGTCTGGCCTCAAACTCACAGAGATCCCACCTGCCTCTGCCTCCCCAAGTGCTTGGATTAAAGGCATGCACCACCACCACCTGGCCTAGAAAAATTACTAGTATTTTTAAGAAGATAAAAATAATTCCTTAAAAAATTGTTTTCAATTTCAGTTAGTTAAATTGGCCTCGACTGTATTCTTCTCTCCTCAGTTTGTTAGTGCACATAATATTTTACTCCAGTTAATGCTCCAGACATCAGAAATCATTTATTTTTGAGACATGACAGTCATAAGAAAGCAAGTAACTGGAGAAGATTCACAATGTTGCTCCCAATTAAAATGCAGAATCCTTGATACTTTTTATTCCAGGCATTATAATGAGAAGTATCTGTGTATTTCAAACTAAAAACAATAGTTAAGATCATTGGCTCACATATTTGCTCTGTTTTTGTGCTTTGGGGAATAATTCTCTTTAGAGTCTGGTGAGTAACAAAAGTCTTTGTAATTAGGAACAGGAACAAGAAACGATGGATATAAAACATGTATCATGTCTTCAGAAATTTTTCATTTTTTTGTTTCTTACTCTGATCTTGTTTGGGAATCTTCATGAATACGGCCTGGTATCTGTTTTCCATGTGGTTCAAGGAAACAAACACACCGCACCTCTGGGACAGTTCTAGACAGAACTTTGTAACGAATTCCCACATCAGGGCATGGATAAAAGACCTAGATATAAATTGACACCAGGTGGATACCTCGTTTGGTGAAGTCAGGTAACCTCTGAATCTTTGGGAGAGGGAAGCAATACGCCTGGCATACTAAAAAGCTGTGTAAATGACAGTTCATTAATCCTGGCACCAGCCAATTTACTGATGCACACTTTTAAAACCTAAAAGTAAATGGAAAATCTCTGTGTTCTCAAATACCTCTTCAGTCACAGGGCTAGCAAGGAGGAAAAGAAGCCAACTTCATTGTTCATTTAGGCTTATTTGTGAACTACAAATTCAGTGTGGATAAGTACAGATTTAGAATTTAGAAAAAACCTAATAGATTAAACCTCAAAAGCATTTCATGTACCACAACCCAAAGACAATTTATTTCACTTTTTGGAAAACAGATCCAAAAAACTTTAGCATATTTGACAACTTATAAAATCCCATATTATCTCAAATTTAATAAAGAATTGTATCATTGCATCAGAATAATGTATCGGTGTTTTCAAAAGAATGAAATATATATGTGTGGGGGTGAGTGTAACCCAGTAAACTTTATATGAATAAGAATTATTTCTAGAGGTCTCAAGGTTCCCTGTAAGGGAGCTCGGGCACCTACAGCTTGGGCTCCAGGGTCTCCAGGGGTCTCCTGGATCCCGCGCTGCCTCCCACGTCCTCCCTCTTCTCCCTGGATCTTTGGGCTATCAGGCAGTTCTGGTCAGGTGCTGAGAAGTTCCATCTGGACGGGAACTGCATATAGGGCTAACAATAATAAAAATTATGGAGCATAACAAGGCTCCTTCAAAGCAACTCATAAAAGTTGCCAGCAGATCCTGATGCAAACGGATCTGGCTTGATGACACCAAGCTTACCTTTGATAAGACAAAGTGAAAAAGCCCTTGCAATGCATTATGAAAAAACCCGACCTGTATATATATTTGGGGTCGAGGATGTGTTTGTGCTTTTTTCACAGAAAGAAAATAAAATCTGGAACGTGATGTCGAGGCTGCGGACACAAAGGAGTTCCAGACTTCCAGAGATGATTGAGGAGAGGTCCTTGGTCCGGTCATCCCTGCCCCCAAGGAAAGAAGTGCCTGCTAACAAAACCAGCTATACCACTCTGCAGGGTGTCATCCTGCCTCCAGAGTCCAGGGAGACCCGGCGGACATAAGTGCCAGGATATGCTTCATGTAGCTGAATCCAGCTCGCCTCACCCAGGATCCCCGACCTGTCCTGGAGCACAAATGCTAAACTGCTTCTGCAGCTTGAACTCTGGTCTGCTTTGGAGCTGAGTTGCAGACTAAACATCAGACTGCGTGAAACTTTGGGACACAGAACTCATTTTAATTAAAATATTAACCTCTCATCACTTAAGAAGGGGGAAAATTGGGGGTTCCTGTCACTGTTGCTCAGAAACTGGAACTGGTGGTATTTGATAACATCAATGTATGTCATTGTACTCCTACTGAAATTGTTCTAATGATATTTGTAACTGCTCATAGATGTTGGGAAAAGTTTGACACATGCTGTAAAGTGTTTGGGTTTAATGCATATGTTAAAAATGTTAGATTTTGATCCCTTTTACACTGCCCTAATTTTTGGCAGGCAGAACACGTAACTTTATGTGGAGTAGGCACTTAGGAAGGAGGACATACCATAGGCCAGACTAAAAGGTGAATACTGGGTTGGGAAAAAGCCCTTTCTTCTTGTCTGGAGATGGAGTTATTGGTGCCAAAATTATATCATTATATCTTTTGTTTGAGGAACTCCTCACAGTCTTTTCATTAATGATAGACGCAGGGGCCCAATGACGGGAGTTAGTGTGGATCCTCGCCTGAATAGCACACCATACAGAGGTTGTAGAAACCGGCTCAACATGGCATGGTACAGGTATGAGGGTGCTCTCCACATGGCCTAAGACAGGGTGCCCTGTGACCTGCTTACTTTAATCCTGCTAGATGCCTTTTATTTGAGGAGCTCCAAGGACGGGCAACTTATGGCAGGATAATCCCCCAACCTAAGGCAGGGCCCTGGGAACCCTAGGACGCCTAAGGGGGAAAGAAAAAAGGCCTGGTCCCCACTCGACCTAGGAGTCATCGGGCACCCCTCTGTTCCCAGGAGAGGTGGATTGCTTCACCACTCGAGAGGAGGGTCTCTCCTTGTCTCAGTCCCTTCTCCTTTGGTCTGACACCATGGTTGACTCTGACTGGTGCTCTCCACATGATAGCTGCCTGCCTTTGTATGGGAGGGGGGAGGAGATCTGTTGGGAGCCATTTCCCCCTAGAGATCATTGCAGGAACCACCGCCCTGGGGAGACTGCGGGGAACCCCACACCCATGGTTGTGCTGGGAATGGGTCTGTTGCCCCACACCCAGTTGAAGCTGTTAATGGAGAAAAATAAAATAAAAAAAGAATTATTTCTACACTTTTTTCTCTGTCTACAATGTGTGATGAAAAATATAATATGAAGAGCTTTTCAGCGTTCAATGTCACCTTGAATTTTGTTAACAGTCACTGGGTATATTCTTAACACACAAAGAAAATATACTGTTTCTATGCTGTAAATCAGCATCAAGTGTAAGAGTGCACCCTAAATCTCTTCAGAATATGTCTGACAGATAAAAATTGACTGACAATATGTTTATAAGAAGGACTTTTTTTGCTTCAATTTACTCCTCTCTGAAAATATATCATCTGTTACATTATTGTAGGAAAAAAAGCAAGCTTCAAAACTAAAAGCAAGACAAAATTTTGAAAATTTTAAGTTCTTAAACAAGCCAAATTAAATTACAAGAAAATTGAAATGATATCTCAGTAAAGCACAGGATCAAACATGGAACCATCATCATTTAAGGGGAGATTAAACTTTGAAGCTATTAAAACATAATGGAAACAAAGCCTGTTGAATTCAAAGTCCAAACTATCTTGAGGATGGTTCTGAAAGAAACGCTGGGAGAATTTGCTACTAGGCAGAAAAGTTTTCATGGTGACAGTGAGTACACCACTATATGCTGAGCAATACACTTGAGGCAAGCAGCATGTCAATGACTTTGGCGGCTTATAGAAAGGTTGTAGAAAGACAAAACCTCAAGTTACACAGCTGTAAGCCTAAGACCCAAAATGTGGGCCAAAGCCGCTGGGAAAGCTTTGACAAAACTCCTAGGACAATCTGAGACATCTTGAGCTTTTCTGGAAAATATCTCCAATGAATGGTGTATAAATTAGTACTTTGAGGCAGTTCTGAGTTTCAATATTATATTACATTTGATAATGACATCTACTTGAAAATTTGGGCTTCCATTAATTTGCTTCCTATGAACTCAGGACTCCTGTGAAAACATCTGTGGGATAGACATGAGGTTATGCATCCAACAGAATTGTAATATCAGGAACTTCTCCGTGAGCAATGTGGGCTTTCTGTTTAAGATGCAAATGGGTGCTGTCAGAACTAATTGATTTTTATCTCTGTTAATTTATTTTAGCTCATGTACAAAGTAAGAGGTTACATTATGATATTTCCTACACATATATGTCTTATATTGTTCATATCTTTTCTCTAGTATCCTATTTTCCCCTTCTCCTCTCCGCTGCTGAGAAGACGACTAGTTTTAAGAAGGATCTTTCGTTGTTTGTTACAGCTTATGCATGGTATGCAAAATTTACTGATGCAGAAGTGTACCCTGGAGTGAGAACACGTTTAGATTTCTATAACAATGTATTTTACAAGAGAGTGATGAGGTGTTGCCGTGTTATATCCTAGAATTTTGTAAACTTAAATTCCCCAAATGTACTTAGTAATTCAGCCAGAAAAAGTAATTAGAAAATGGTGTTTCTTCCTTCCTCTAAATGTTTTCTTTTTAATTAAGAAAAAAATCACAGTGGATTTTATTAAATGTTTTATATACTAAATCTTCAAGTTATAAGCTGTGAAATATCACATATCCTCAAACAGATCAATCAACGACAACTTTTAGGTTTTTGAAATATTGGATACAAAAACAATCTTTGAGTTTTTTAATGTTGGAAAGTGTGCTATATTAGGACTGCTTCAAAAATTTACACAGGATACGTGATAGTTGTTCTCATCGTGTTTGTTCTTGTCATAACATACCCCTACAAAAGGAACTTAAATAGAGAAGGTATATATTTGCCCCGTGGTTTCTGGTTTAAGGGAAATGTTTAAGAGAAATCTGGATAGAAAATTGCAGCAGGTATTTCCATCACGTTCACACGAGAAAGAGACAGAGAGAAAGACAGAGACACAGAGAAGGGGCAATAAGGAGAGAGACAGGAGATAGAGATAGAGGGGGAGCAAAGGAAGAGAAAGATACCTCCCCGACACACACACACACACACACACACAGAGAGAGAGAGAGAGAGAGCACAAATATGTGCCTATTCCTTCAAAAGCAAAAGCTCAGATACTTTTATAGTAGTCCAGGACAAAGACCCAGGAAAGAATGCCACTCACAGTAAACAGAGCCTTTCTACATTAATTAAAATAATCATGGAAATTACTTACAGACATGCCCGTAGGCCACTCTTACTTAGAGAAGGTCTCATTGCAACTTTCTTTTTCAAAGGAGTCTGTGTTGTGTTACAGTGATAATTAAATCTAACCATATCCGCTATACAAATAAAACTACCTGTCTTCGTGTCTAATCATTCCTCCTTTGCCATTCTTTGAATTTCTTCTAAAGCAGTGATAAAGTGAGGTTAAAATCTACTAGCTAAAAATCTGTAGAAATAAATTGAGGAGAAAATTTTATTCTTCTAGAAGACATCCTAAACATGTGGTGCTTAATACATACATAGTATATATGTTATTATTGTAGATGCTCTTCAGTATATATGAAAGAAAATATGAAAGCATTTAAGCATCTTAACAGTTTGGTGGCTATTCATGGCTGTTAGCTTGACTACATCTGGAATTAAGAAAGAAAGCTAAGTGACTGGTTACACCTGTGAGGGAATTTTTCTTAATTAAATCACCTGATGCAGGAAAACACAATTTTAATCTGGATCTTTTGAAGTGGAAAGGTACATCTTTAATTCAGATCCTTTGAAGTAGAAAGATGCAACTTTCATGTGGGCCATACTTTCTGGTAGCAGTCTATATAAGGACATGGAACAGGGAAGCTTTTGCTCTTTACCAACTAGTTTTTGTTGTCTCTGACTGAAATGAGAGCCTATTTCTTCAGAATTATGGCATCTACTGAAGACTAGCTTATGCATCCAGCCCTGTGAACTGAACGATTACTGGATTCTTGGAACTTCCTTTGGTAGACAGCCATTGTTGGACTAACTAGGCCATATCTTTTAAGCCATTCTATTAAATTCCATTCATATACATGTATGTATTCATACACACACATACATAGACACATGCACACACAGATAGATATTGTGTGTGTGTGCTTTTAGAAACATAAAAGTAATATATGATCCATCAAAGAGGATGGTGCACATTGAGAGAGATATTGCTGATATTTGAAACCTGTTACCATGCCATAAGCTTAAAGAAACAAAAGAGAATCTGGAAATATTTAGAGATCAAAAGTGTTATAGTGTTGGCAGCATCTCTCAGAGAGGACACAGATGTGTTTCCAGAACATTGTTACTAGCTGTCATTATGAGAGCAACCAGCAATAAGCCACAGTCACCTGCAGCTGTTCCAAAGAGAAGCCCATTGTGTGTGCTTCAGAGAGCTCTAGAAAAACAGCTGTTACCACTACTGTTGGACCCAAGCCACCCAAATGGTGACCTGGGGATCTGCACTTGCTTCCTATTTACAGGGCTGTTTTTCTGGTCATAAAAGCAATGGTTTGCCCTTTATTTTCTTGTACACTAACTGCCAGTTTCTATCACTGGAAGATTAATTTGAAGTTAATTTGCAAATGAATTAAGATGATATAATTCATTGCTTTCATTTCTTTTATAGAACACAGTAGAGAAACAATAGAACTAACAGCTTGACAACATGTGATGTTGGATTCCACTCTGTATGCTGTGAATATGTTTTTCTACCATTGGTTAATAAAAATGTTGCTTTGGGCCAATGACTTAGAAAATCTGAACTGAAATATTTAGAAAGAGTATGCAAAATAAGAGAGACTTTTGTCCTGTGGCGATACAGAGACTAATAGAAATGGGTTAATTTAAGATGTAAGAGCTTGCTAAAAATATGCTTAAGATATTGGCCAAACAGTATTGCAACTAATATAGTTTCTGTGTGTTTATTTTGGGTCTGGGCAGCCAGGAAAAGAATAAGCAGCCTCTGCCAACAAATTGGCATGTCAACATGGGCTGACTATGTCCCCATAAAACCTGAAAGAGTTTGGGAAGGAATTCTAAACACAAAGAGTTTAGCACAATTTCTTGATAGCCACAGTTATTTATTCATTTATTTATTTGTTTGTTTGTTTTTTGGATGGGCTCCTGGCAAACAGGGGCACTGTAGCTCCTTTAAGAGAGTTACAGTAAAAACTGCATGGCATCTTTAAAAACTGCAGCTTCCTGGTTCGCCATCATGAACAGCTCTTTTGGGAGGTCCTGCTATGGATCATTTAAATGGGGTGTGTGAGCAGAGTGCTACCACTTGCTTAATGGCATCATAGACCTGCTGTGTGCCTGAAAATGGGGCTGTGAACATGGCTCATGCTGAACATCTGCACATGCCTCTACTGTGTTGGATTGGGTGGAGCCACAACTGCTTACCACTTAAAAAAAAAGCATTCCTGGTCAGAAAATAATTAAAGAAATGCACACAATGAAGACAAATTCAGATGAAAAACATTTCTAAATGGGTCACGGTGTTAGACAAATGTACATAAGCTTGAGAGACAGAGGAAGAAACAAATAGACAGTTACAAGAAAGTAAATGGTTAAGAAAAAAATCTCTTTAAAGAGACAGAATATAAAGAGTCATAGATTAAAGGAGTAAAAAAATATAAGCCATGTAAAGATGGAAAATACACAAAGAGTCTGGATTATGTATATTACTGTGTTTTCTTTGAATTTTTTGACTGTGAATTACAGACAGATATTTCATTGTACAGGCTGCTAAGCTAAACCAACATATATACTTAAAGAATTGGGAGTTCAAAATTTGGGTCTAAGGATGTTGCTTTGGAAAATAGTTTCTGCTTTTCTTTCCACAGAGTATGAGCATCTGGATTCTTCCCAGACTAATGTGATTTTTTGGGTCAAAACCACCCAAAAGGTTTCTGTGAGCACCCAAAAATACTTTGTCCAACACAAAGGAGGAGATAATTTGCAGAGAACTACACCCAAATACTCATATATTGTTTATAAATGTTTCTTTACATTTAAAGGGGGATATGCTATAAAGATGAATACTTTGCATTGGTATAGGTCTTGGTTTATGATACAAATTTAAGGTCAATTTTAATATATATATATATTTCTGCTTTTGAATAAGGTATTGTGTTTGTTCATCTCATTTACAAATGTAATATATAATTAAGAA
>CADCXT010006085.1:0-51462 GCA_902806775.1 Microtus agrestis | reverse complement strand
GGTTTGGTATTCAGGTTAGGGTTAGGGTTAGGGAGTAGGAGTTTGGCCTTAGTGTTATGGATAGATTGAGCTTAGGAGTTGGGGTTAGGCTTTGGTTTAGGATTAGTGTTAGGGTTAGGTTTAGAGTTAGTTTTAGGGTTGGAAGTTCTATGTTTAGGCTTAGATGCTTCAGGTTTAGGTTTTAGTGTAAGAGGTTAGGCTTAGGCTGAGGGGTTAGGGTTTTAGTGTTAGGGTTAGGGGGTAGTGTTAGGGTAAGGGTTGGAAGCAGTTTTGTGTTGGGGTTAGGCTTAGAGTTGGATTTGGGTTTAGGGTGGGTATTGGGAGGCTTATGGTTAGGGTTAGTGATTTTTTAGGAAGTTAGGGTTTTAGTGTTAGGGTTAGGGGTTTTAGTCTTCAGGGTTAGGGTTTAGTGTAGAGGTTAGGCTTAGGCTTAGGGTTAGGAAGTTAGTGTTAAGGTTAGGGGTTAGAAAAAAGAATATGTATAGGGATTTCAGTATTAGCTTTTGTATTGAAACCACACACGTGTTTCTCTGAAATGATACATTTGTTGTTGGAGATATGTCCAAATATAGTTAGAAATGATAACAGATGTCATCCTTTTCTCTCTACAGAAGCTTTACTCTGTAAAGATAATCACCTTGTTGAAACTGTATGTATTTCTCAGGAGTTAGGGATTTAGGGTCACAGTCAGAGGTTAGCATTAGAGTTTAATGTTAGGTTTAGTTCTGAGGTAAAGGGTTAGGCGTCTGAGTTAGTAGTTTAGGTTTTTGAAACATGGTTCAGTGTTAGTGTTACAAGTTAGGGGTTAGCGATAGGGGTTCAGGAGTTAGTTGTTTTTGTTAAGGTTATTGAGGGTTAGGTTTAGGGTTAAAGAGTTAAACTTTAGGCTTAGGCTTACGTTTGGGTTTTGGTTTAGGGGTTAGGAGTTAGGCTTATGGTTCAGTGTTAGAGTCAGTGTTAGCTTCCGGAAAGTTAATAGGAAATCTTATGATAGTTTAAGGCTTACAGGGTTGAGGTTTCCGTTTTAGGGTTAGGGTTAGGGTTAGGGTTAGAAAAAAGAATATGTATGAATATTATGAAATGCTTTTGTCTCAAAACGCACTCCTCCCCCCCCCCCCCCCCCCCCCCCCCCCCCCCCCCCCCCCCCCCCCCCCCCCTACACATATGTTCTCTGAAATGATACGTTATTGTTGGAGATATTTCAAGTGTAATTAGAAATGAGAACAGTCTTCCTTTTCTCTGTAGAAGCTTTATTTGAATAATGCCTTGTTTTGTTAGTTATGGTGCTAGTCTTTATGTAAGGGTTGAGGTTAGGGTTTGTGTTAGGTTTAGGGTAAGGTTTAGGCTTAGGGTTAGGGTTAGGGTTATTTTAGGGTTAGGTTTTGGCTCAGGTTGTGGGGCTATTCCAGAGGCTTAGTGTTAGGTTAGTGTTAGGGTTAGGGTTAGGCTAAAAAAGAATATTGTACGAATTTCATGAAATGCTTTAGTGTGAAACGCACATGTGTTTCTCTGAAATGATACGTTGTTGTTGGAAATATGTCAAAATATAGTTAGAAATGAGAACAGTCTTCCTTTTCTCTGTAGAAACTTTACTTTGTAAGATAATCTTCTTGTGGAAAGTGTATGAATTTCTAGGGTTAGGTTTGGGTTAAGGTTAGATTTAGGGTTAGGGTAAGGGTTAGAGTTAGTGTTAGGGTAGGGTAAATGTTAGGGCGTTAGGGGTTTGGATTAGGGTTAGGATTAGGGTTAGGGTTAGTGTGTAGTGCTTAGGGTTAGGTTTGAGGCTTAGGGTTAGGTTAGGGTTAGTGTTAGGGTTAGTGTTTAGGAGTTAGAAAAAAGAATGTATATGAATTTCATGAAATGCTTTTGTGTAAAACGCACGTGTGTTTTCTCCTGAAATGATACGTTGTTATTGGAGATATGTCAAAGTATAATTAGAAATGAGAACAGTCTTCCTTTTCTCTGTAGAAGCTTTACTTTGAAAGATAATCACCTTGTTTTGAAAGTGTGATGGTTTTCTAGGCTTACAGTTAGGGTTAGGGTTAGGGTTAAGGTAAGGGTTAGGCTTAGGATTTGAGGGTTTAGGGTTAGGGGTCAGGGTTATTGGTTAGGCTTATGGTTAGGGAAAATAAAGAATATGTATGAATTTCATGAAATGTTTTTGTGTGAAACGCACAGGTGTTTCTCTGAAATGTTACGTTGTTGTTGGAGATATTTCAAAGTATATTTGGAGAATGAGACCAGTCTTCCTTTTCTCTGTAGAAACTTTACTTTGAAAGATAATTGCCTTGTTTTGAAAGTGTATGAATTTCCAGGGGTTAGGACTTAGGTTCAGGGTCAGGGTTAGGCTTAGGGTTAGGCCTTCTAGTGTTCAGGTTAGGGTTAGGGCCAGGGTAAGGTTTAGCCTTAGTGTTATAAGTAGGTTAGGCTTAGGGCAGGTTAGGCTCAAGTTTAGGATTAGTGTTAGGGTTAGGTTTAGAGTTAGATGAGGGTTGAGGTTTTATGTTTAGGCTTAGGCTTCAGGTTTAGGTTTAGTGCACAGGGTTAGGCTCAGGCTCAGGGCTAGGCCCAGTGCCGGTTACCAGTGTGCCAGGGCAAGGCCAGGCTTAGTGTTAGGCTTGAGGCTTAGGGTTGTTTTAGGGTTAGGGTAAGTGTTAGGCTTACAGTTAGGGTTAGTGTTAAGGTTAGGTTTAGTGTTAGGGTTAGGGTTAGGTTAGGCTTAGGGTAGGTTTAGTGTAAGGGTTAGGCTTAGGCTTAGGGTTAGGTGTTAGTGTTAAGGTTAGGGTTAGAAAAAAGAATATGTATGAATTTCATGATATGCTTTTTGTATGAAACACACACGTGTTTCTCTGAAATGATACATTGTTGTTGGAGATATGTCCAAGTATAGTTAGAAATGATAACAGTCATCCTTTTCTCTGTAGAAGCTTTACTTTGTAAAGATAATCACCTTGTTGAAACTGTATGTATTTCTAGGGTTAGGGTTAGGGTTACGGTAAGGGTTAGCATTAGGTTTAATGTTAGGTTTAGGGTTAGGGTAAGGGTTAGGCGTAGGAGTTAGGGTTTGGGTTTAGGCTTATGGTTAGTGTTAGGGCCAAAGTTAGGGTTAGCGATAGGTTCAGGGTTAGTGTTAGTGTTAGGGTTGGAGTGAAGTTAGGGTTAGCTTTAGGCTTAGGCTTACGTTTAGGTTTTGGTTTAGGGGTTAGGAGTTAGGCTTATGGTTAGTGTTAGAGTTAGTGTTAGCTTTAGGGTTAGGCTTATGGTTAGGCTTAGGGTTAGTTTTAGGTTTAGGGTTAGGGTTAGGGTTAGGGATGGGTTAGAAAAAAAAAGAATATGTATGAATATTATGAAATGCTTTTGTGTGAAACGCACATATGTTTCTCTGAAATGATACGTTGTTGTTGGAGATATTTCAAAGTGTAATTAGAAATGAGAACAGTCTTCCTTTTCTCTGTAGAAGCTTTACTTTGAAAGATAATCACCTTGTTTTGACAGTTTATGAATTTCTAGTCTTTATGTAAGGGTTAGGTTTAGGGTTTGTGTTAGGTTTAGGGTAAGGTTTAGGCTTAGGGTTAGGGTTACTGTTAGGGTTAGTGTTAGGGTTAGGGTTAGAAAAAAAGAATATGTACGAATTTCATGAAATGCTTTTGTGTGAAACGCACATGTGTTTCTCTGAAATGATACGTTCTTGTTGGAGATATGTCAGAGTATAGTTAGAAATAAGAACAGTCTTTCTTTTCTCTGTAGAAGCTTTACTTTGTAAGATAATCACATTGTTGAAACTGTATGTATTTCTAGGGTTATGGTTATTGTTAGGGTAAAGGTTAGCATTAGGTTTTAGTGTTAGCGTTAGGGTTAGGGTTAAGGTAAGCGTTAGGCTTAGGGTTAGCGTTAGGTTTTGCTCAGGTTTAGGGTTAAAATTAAGGTTAGGGCTTAGCTTTAGGGTTAGTGTTAGGGTTAGGTTTAGGGTTAGGTGTTAGAGGGTTAGGCTTAGGCTTAGGCTTATTGTTAGGTTTAGTGTAAGTGTTAGGCTTAGGTTAGGGTTAGTGTTAGGAGTAGGCTTAGGTTTAGTGTTAGGGTTAGGGTTAGGGTTAGGTAGGGGTTAGGCTTAGGGTAAAGTGTTAGGGTTAGGCTTAGGCTTAGGGTTAGGTTTAGTGTAAGGGTTAGGGCTTAGGCTTCGGGTTAGGGTTAGTGTTATGGTTAGGGTTAGGGTTAGGGTAAGGGTTAAGCTTAGGGTTAGGGTTATTCTTAGAGTAAGCGTTAGTGTTAGGGTTAGTGTTAGGGTTATGGTTAGGGTTATAAAAAAGAATATGTATGAATTTCATGAAATGCTTTTGTGTGAAACGCACATGTGTTTCTCTGAAATGATACGTTGTTGTTGGATATATGTCAAAGTATAGTTAGAAATGAGAACAGTCTTCCTTTTCTTAGTAGAAGCTTTACTTTGTAAGATAATCTTCTTGTTGAAAGTGTATGAATTTCTAGGGTTAGTGTTGGGTTAGATTTAGGGTTAGAGTAAGGGTTAGAGTTAGTGTTAAGGTTAGGGTAAATGTTAGGCTTAGGGTTTGGATTAGGGTTAGGATTAGGGTTAGGGTTAGTGTTATGTTTTAGGGTTAGGGTTAGGCTTAGGGTTAGGTTAGGGTTAGTGTTAGGGTTAGGGTTAGAGTTAGAAAAAAGAAGAATGTATATGAATTTCATGAAATGCAGTTGTGTAAAACGCACATGTGTTTCTCTGAAATGATACGTTGTTGTTGGAGATATGTCAAAGTATAATTAGAAATGAGAACAGTCTTCCTTTTCTCTGTAGAAGCTTTACTTTGAAAGATAATCACCTTGTTTTGAAAGTGTATGGTTTTCTAGGCTTACAGTTAGGGTTAGGGTTAGGGTTAAGGTAAGGGTTAGGCTTAGATTTAGGGTTAGGGTTAGGGTCAGGGTTATTGTTAGGCTTATGGTTAGAAAATAAAGAATATGTATGAATTTCATGAAATGTTTTTGTGTGAAACGCACAGGTGTTTCTCTGAAATGTTACGTTGTTTTTGGAGATATTTCAAAGTATATTTAGAAATGAGACCAGTCTTCCTTTTCTCTGTAGAAACTTTACTTTGAAAGATAATTACCTTGTTTTGAAAGTGTATGAATTTCTAGGGTTAGGATTAGGTTTAGGGTTAGGGTTAGGCTTAGGGTTAGGTTTAGTGTTCAGGTTAGGGTTAGGGTTAGGGTAAGGTTTAGCCTTAGTGTTATGGTTAGGTTAGGCTTAGGGTTAGGTTAGGCTTAGGTTTAGGATTAGTGTTAGGGTTAGGTTTAGAGTTAGTTTTAGGCCAGGTTTATGTTTAGGCTTAGGCTTAGGTTTAGGTTTAGTGTAAGGCTAGGCTTAGGCTTAGGGTTAGGTTTAGTGTTAGGGTTAGGGCTAGTGTTAGGGTAGGGGTTAGGCTTAGTGTTAGGGTTAGGCTTAGGGTTAGTTTTAGGGTTAGGGTAAGTGTTAGGCTTACTAGGTTAGGGTTAGTGTTAGGGTTAGGTTTAGTGTTAGTGTTAGGGTTAGGCTTAGGGTTAGGTTAGGGTTAGGGTGAGGTTAAGGGTTAGGCTTAGGCTTAGGGTTAGGGTTAGTGTTAAGGTTAGGGTTAGAAAAAAAGAATATGTATGAATTTCATGATATGCTTTTGTATGAAACACACACGTGTTTCTCTGAAATGATACATTGTTGTTGGAGATATGTCCAAGTATAGTTAGAAATGATAACAGTCATCCTTTTCTCTGTAGAAGCTTTACTTTGTAAGATAATCACCTTGTTGAAACTGTATGTATTTCTAGGGTTAGGGTTAGGGTTACGGTAAGGGTTAGCATTAGGTTTAATGTTAGGTTTAGGGTTAGGGGTAAGGGTTAGGCGTAGGGTTAAGTTTTAGGTTTAGGCTTATGGTTAGTGTTAGGTTAGGTTAGGGTTAGCGATAGGTTCAGGGTTAGTGTTAGGTTAGGCTTAGGGTTAGGGTTAGCTTTAGGCTTAGGCTTACGTTTAGGTTTTGGTTTAGGGTTAGGGTTAGGCTTATGGTTAGTGTTAGAGTTAGTGTTAGCTTTAGGGTTAGGCTTATGGTTAGGCTTAGGGTTAGTTTTTAGGTTAGGTTTAGGGTTAGGGTTAGGGTTAGAAAAAAGAATATGTATGAATATTATGAAATGCTTTTGTGTGAAACGCACATATGTTTCTCTGAAATGATACGTTGTTGTTGGAGATATTTCAAAGTGTAATTAGAAATGAGAACAGTCTTCCTTTTCTCTGTAGAAGCTTTACTTTGAAAGATAATCACCTTGTTTTGACAGTTTATGAATTTCTAGTCTTTATGTAAGGGTTAGGGTTAGGGTTTGTGTTAGGTTTAGGGTAAGGTTTAGGCTTAGGGTTAGGGTTAGGGTTACTGTTAGGGTTAGTGTTAGGGTTAGGGTTAGGGTTAGAAAAAAGAATATGTACGAATTTCATGAAATGCTTTTGTGTGAAACGCACATGTGTTTCTCTGAAATGATACGTTCTTGTTGGAGATATGTCAGAGTATAGTTAGAAATAAGAACAGTCTTTCTTTTCTCTGTAGAAGCTTTACTTTGTAAGATAATCACGTTGTTGAAACTGTATGTATTTCTAGGGTTATGGTTATTGTTAGGGTAAAGGTTAGCATTAGGTTTAGTGTTAGCGTTAGGGTTAGGGTTAAGGTAAGCGTTAGGCTTAGGGTTAGCGTTAGGTTTTGCTCAGGTTTAGGGTTAAAATTAAGGTTAGGCTTAGCTTTAGGGTTAGTGTTAGGGTTAGGTTTAGGGTTAGTGTTAGGGTTAGGCTTAGGCTTAGGCTTATTGTTAGGTTTAGTGTAAGTGTTAGGCTTAGGTTAGGGTAGTGTTAGGGTAGGCTTAGGTTTAGTGTTAGGGTTAGGTTAGGGAGGTTAGGGTAAGGGTTAGGCTTAGGGTAAGTGTTAGGGTTAGGCTTAGGCTTAGGGTTAGGTTTAGTGTAAGGGTTAGGCTTAGGCTTCGGGTTAGGGTTAGTGTTATGGTTAGGGTTAGGGTTAGGGTAAGGGTTAAGCTTAGGGTTAGGGTTATTCTTAGAGTAAGCGTTAGTGTTAGGGTTAGTGTTAGGGTTATGGTTAGGGTTATAAAAAAAGAATATGTATGAATTTCATGAAATGCTTTTGTGTGAAACGCACATGTGTTTCTCTGAAATGATACGTTGTTGTTGGATATATGTCAAAGTATAGTTAGAAATGAGAACAGTCTTCCTTTTCTTAGTAGAAGCTTTACTTTGTAAGATAATCTTCTTGTTGAAAGTGTATGAATTTCTAGGGTTAGTGTTGGGTTAGATTTAGGGTTAGGGTAAGGGTTAGAGTTAGTGTTAGGGTTAGGGTAAATGTTAGGCTTAGGGTTTGGATTAGGGTTAGGATTAGGGTTAGGGTTAGTGTTATGTTTAGGGTTAGGGTTAGGCTTAGGGTTAGGTTAGGTTTAGTGTTAGGGTTAGGGTTAGAGTTAGAAAAAAAGAATGTATATGAATTTCATGAAATGCAGTTGTGTAAAACGCACATGTGTTTCTCTGAAATGATACGTTGTTGTTGGAGATATGTCAAAGTATAATTAGAAATGAGAACAGTCTTCCTTTTCTCTGTAGAAGCTTTACTTTGAAAGATAATCACCTTGTTTTGAAAGTGTATGGTTTTCTAGGCTTACAGTTAGGGTTAGGGTTAGGGTTAAGGTAAGGGTTAGGCTTAGATTTAGGGTTAGGGTTAGGGTCAGGGTTATTGTTAGGCTTATGGTTAGAAAATAAAGAATATGTATGAATTTCATGAAATGTTTTTGTGTGAAACGCACAGGTGTTTCTCTGAAATGTTACGTTGTTTTTGGAGATATTTCAAAGTATATTTAGAAATGAGACCAGTCTTCCTTTTCTCTGTAGAAACTTTACTTTGAAAGATAATTACCTTGTTTTGAAAGTGTATGAATTTCTAGGGTTAGGATTAGGTTTAGGGTTAGGGTTAGGCTTAGGGTTAGGTTTAGTGTTCAGGTTAGGGTTAGGGTTAGGGTAAGGTTTAGCCTTAGTGTTATGGTTAGGTTAGGCTTAGGGTTAGGCTTAGGTTTAGGATTAGTGTTAGGGTTAGGTTTAGAGTTAGTTTTAGGGTTAGGTTTATGTTTAGGCTTAGGCTTAGGTTTAGGTTTAGTGTAAGGGTTAGGCTTAGGCTTAGGGTTAGGTTTAGTGTTAGGGTTAGGGGTGTGTTAGGCAAGGTTAGGCTAGTGTCAGGCAGGCTTAGGTTAGCTTTAGGTTAGGTAAGTGTTAGGCTTACGGTTAGGGTTAGTGTTAGGGTTAGGTTTAGTGTTAGTGTTAGGGTTAGGGTTAGGCTTAGGGTTAGGTTTAGTGTAAGGGTTAGGCTTAGGCTTAGGGTTAGGGTTAGTGTTAAGGTTAGGGTTAGAAAAAAAGAATATGTATGAATTTCATGATATGCTTTTGTATGAAACACACACGTGTTTCTCTGAAATGATACATTGTTGTTGGAGATATGTCCAAGTATAGTTAGAAATGATAACAGTCATCCTTTTCTCTGTAGAAGCTTTACTTTGTAAGATAATCACCTTGTTGAAACTGTATGTATTTCTAGGGTTAGGGTTAGGGTTACGGTAAGGGTTAGCATTAGGTTTAATGTTAGGTTTAGGGTTAGGGTAAGGGTTAGGCGTAGGGTTAAGTTTAGGTTTAGGCTTATGGTTAGTGTTAGGGTTAGGGTTAGGGTTAGCGATAGGTTCCAGGGTTAGTGTTAGTGTTAGGGTTAGGGTTAGGGTTAGCTTTAGGCTTAGGCTTACGTTTAGGTTTTGGTTTAGGGTTAGGGTTAGGCTTATGGTTAGTGTTAGAGTTAGTGTTAGCTTTAGGGTTAGGCTTATGGTTAGGCTTAGGGTTAGTTTTAGGTTTAGGGTTAGGGTTAGGGTTAGGGTTAGAAAAAAGAATATGTATGAATATTATGAAATGCTTTTGTGTGAAACGCACATATGTTTCTCTGAAATGATACGTTGTTGTTGGAGATATTTCAAAGTGTAATTAGAAATGAGAACAGTCTTCCTTTTCTCTGTAGAAGCTTTACTTTGAAAGATAATCACCTTGTTTTGACAGTTTATGAATTTCTAGTCTTTATGTAAGGGTTAGGGTTAGGGTTTGTGTTAGGTTTAGGGTAAGGTTTAGGCTTAGGGTTAGGGTTAGGGTTACTTTTAGGGTTAGTGTTAGGGTTAGGGTTAGGGTTAGAAAAAAAGAATATGTACGAATTTCATGAAATGCTTTTGTGTGAAACGCACATGTGTTTCTCTGAAATGATACGTTCTTGTTGGAGATATGTCAGAGTATAGTTAGAAATAAGAACAGTCTTTCTTTTCTCTGTAGAAGCTTTACTTTGTAAGATAATCACGTTGTTGAAACTGTATGTATTTCTAGGGTTATGGTTATTGTTAGGGTAAAGGTTAGCATTAGGTTTAGTGTTAGCGTTAGGGTTAGGGTTAAGGTAAGCGTTAGGCTTAGGGTTAGCGTTAGGTTTTGCTCAGGTTTAGGGTTAAAATTAAGGTTAGGCTTAGCTTTAGGGTTAGTGTTAGGGTTAGGTTTAGGGTTAGGGTTAGTGTTAGGGTTAGGCTTAGGCTTAGGCTTATTGTTAGGTTTAGTGTAAGTGTTAGGCTTAGGTTAGGCTTAGTGTTAGGGTAGGCTTAGGTTTAGTGTTAGGGTTAGTGTTAGGGTTAGGGTAAGGGTTAGGCTTAGGGTAAGTGTTAGGGTTAGGCTTAGGCTTAGGGTTAGGTTTAGTGTAAGGGTTAGGCTTAGGCTTCGGGTTAGGGTTAGTGTTATGGTTAGGGTTAGGGTTAGGGTAAGGGTTAAGCTTAGGGTTAGGGTTATTCTTAGAGTAAGCGTTAGTGTTAGGGTTAGTGTTAGGGTTATGGTTAGGGTTATAAAAAAGAATATGTATGAATTTCATGAAATGCTTTTGTGTGAAACGCACATGTGTTTCTCTGAAATGATACGTTGTTGTTGGATATATGTCAAAGTATAGTTAGAAATGAGAACAGTCTTCCTTTTCTTAGTAGAAGCTTTACTTTGTAAGATAATCTTCTTGTTGAAAGTGTATGAATTTCTAGGGTTAGTGTTTGGGTTAGATTTAGGGTTAGGGTAAGGGTTAGAGTTAGTGTTAGGGTTAGGGTAAATGTTAGGCTTAGGGTTTGGATTAGGGTTAGGATTAGGGTTAGGGTTAGTGTTATGTTTAGGGTTAGGGTTAGGCTTAGGGTTAGGTTAGGGTTAGTGTTAGGGTTAGGGTTAGAGTTAGAAAAAAAGAATGTATATGAATTTCATGAAATGCTGTTGTGTAAAACGCACATGTGTTTCTCTGAAATGATACGTTGTTGTTGGAGATATGTCAAAGTATAATTAGAAATGAGAACAGTCTTCCTTTTCTCTGTAGAAGCTTTACTTTGAAAGATAATCACCTTGTTTTGAAAGTGTATGGTTTTCTAGGCTTACAGTTAGGGTTAGGGTTAGGGTTAAGGTAAGGGTTAGGCTTAGATTTAGGGTTAGGGTTAGGGTCAGGGTTATTGTTAGGCTTATGGTTAGAAAATAAAGAATATGTATGAATTTCATGAAATGTTTTTGTGTGAAACGCACAGGTGTTTCTCTGAAATGTTACGTTGTTTTTGGAGATATTTCAAAGTATATTTAGAAATGAGACCAGTCTTCCTTTTCTCTGTAGAAACTTTACTTTGAAAGATAATTACCTTGTTTTGAAAGTGTATGAATTTCTAGGGTTAGGATTAGGTTTAGGGTTAGGGTTAGGCTTAGGGTTAGGTTTAGTGTTCAGGTTAGGGTTAGGGTTAGGGTAAGGTTTAGCCTTAGTGTTATGGTTAGGTTAGGCTTAGGGTTAGGGTTAGGCTTAGGTTTAGGATTAGTGTTAGGGTTAGGTTTAGAGTTAGTTTTAGGGTTAGGTTTATGTTTAGGCTTAGGCTTAGGTTTAGGTTTAGTGTAAGGGTTAGGCTTAGGCTTAGGGTTAGGTTTAGTGTTAGGGTTAGGGGTAGTGTTAGGGTAAGGGTTAGGCTTAGTGTTAGGGTTAGGCTTAGGGTTAGTTTTAGGGTTAGGGTAAGTGTTAGGCTTACGGTTAGGGTTAGTGTTAGGGTTAGGTTTAGTGTTAGTGTTAGGGTTAGGGTTAGGCTTAGGGTTAGGTTTAGTGTAAGGGTTAGGCTTAGGCTTAGGGTTAGGGTTAGTGTTAAGGTTAGGGTTAGAAAAAAAAGAATATGTATGAATTTCATGATATGCTTTTGTATGAAACACACACGTGTTTCTCTGAAATGATACATTGTTGTTGGAGATATGTCCAAGTATAGTTAGAAATGATAACAGTCATCCTTTTCTCTGTAGAAGCTTTACTTTGTAAGATAATCACCTTGTTGAAACTGTATGTATTTCTAGGGTTAGGGTTAGGGTTACGGTAAGGGTTAGCATTAGGTTTAATGTTAGGTTTAGGGTTAGGGGTTAGGGTAAGGGTTAGGCGTAGGGTTAAGTTTAGGTTTAGGCTTATGGTTAGTGTTAGGGTTAAAGTTAGGGTTAGCGATAGGTTCAGGGTTAGTGTTAGGTTAGGGTTAGGGTTAGCTTTAGGCTTAGGCTTACGTTTAGGTTTTGGTTTAGGGTTAGGGTTAGGCTTATGGTTAGTGTTAGAGTTAGTGTTAGCTTTAGGGTTAGGCTTATGGTTAGGCTTAGGGTTAGTTTTAGGTTTAGGGTTAGGGTTAGGGTTAGAAAAAAAGAATATGTATGAATATTATGAAATGCTTTTGTGTGAAACGCACATATGTTTCTCTGAAATGATACGTTGTTGTTGGAGATATTTCAAAGTGTAATTAGAAATGAGAACAGTCTTCCTTTTCTCTGTAGAAGCTTTACTTTGAAAGATAATCACCTTGTTTTGACAGTTTATGAATTTCTAGTCTTTATGTAAGGGTTAGGGTTAGGGTTTGTGTTAGGTTTAGGGTAAGGTTTAGGCTTAGGGTTAGGGTTAGGGTTACTGTTAGGGTTAGTGTTAGGGTTAGGGTTAGGGTTAGAAAAAAAGAATATGTACGAATTTCATGAAATGCTTTTGTGTGAAACGCACATGTGTTTCTCTGAAATGATACGTTCTTGTTGGAGATATGTCAGAGTATAGTTAGAAATAAGAACAGTCTTTCTTTTCTCTGTAGAAGCTTTACTTTGTAAGATAATCACGTTGTTGAAACTGTATGTATTTCTAGGGTTATGGTTATTGTTAGGGTAAAGGTTAGCATTAGGTTTAGTGTTAGCGTTAGGGTTAGGGTTAAGGTAAGCGTTAGGCTTAGGGTTAGCGTTAGGTTTTGCTCAGGTTTAGGGTTAAAATTAAGGTTAGGCTTAGCTTTAGGGTTAGTGTTAGGGTTAGGTTTAGGGTTAGTGTTAGGGTTAGGCTTAGGCTTAGGCTTATTGTTAGGTTTAGTGTAAGTGTTAGGCTTAGGTTAGGGTTAGTGTTAGGGTAGGCTTAGGTTTAGTGTTAGGGTTAGTGTTAGGGTTAGGGTAAGGGTTAGGCTTAGGGTAAGTGTTAGGGTTAGGCTTAGGCTTAGGGTTAGGTTTAGTGTAAGGGTTAGGCTTAGGCTTCGGGTTAGGGTTAGTGTTATGGTTAGGGTTAGGGTTAGGGTAAGGGTTAAGCTTAGGGTTAGGGTTATTCTTAGAGTAAGCGTTAGTGTTAGGGTTAGTGTTAGGGTTATGGTTAGGGTTATAAAAAAAGAATATGTATGAATTTCATGAAATGCTTTTGTGTGAAACGCACATGTGTTTCTCTGAAATGATACGTTGTTGTTGGATATATGTCAAAGTATAGTTAGAAATGAGAACAGTCTTCCTTTTCTTAGTAGAAGCTTTACTTTGTAAGATAATCTTCTTGTTGAAAGTGTATGAATTTCTAGGGTTAGTGTTGGGTTAGATTTAGGGTTAGGGTAAGGGTTAGAGTTAGTGTTAGGGTTAGGGTAAATGTTAGGCTTAGGGTTTGGATTAGGGTTAGGATTAGGGTTAGGGTTAGTGTTATGTTTAGGGTTAGGGTTAGGCTTAGGGTTAGGTTAGGGTTAGTGTTAGGGTTAGGGTTAGAGTTAGAAAAAAAGAATGTATATGAATTTCATGAAATGCAGTTGTGTAAAACGCACATGTGTTTCTCTGAAATGATACGTTGTTGTTGGAGATATGTCAAAGTATAATTAGAAATGAGAACAGTCTTCCTTTTCTCTGTAGAAGCTTTACTTTGAAAGATAATCACCTTGTTTTGAAAGTGTATGGTTTTCTAGGCTTACAGTTAGGGTTAGGGTTAGGGTTAAGGTAAGGGTTAGGCTTAGATTTAGGGTTAGGGTTAGGGTCAGGGTTATTGTTAGGCTTATGGTTAGAAAATAAAGAATATGTATGAATTTCATGAAATGTTTTTGTGTGAAACGCACAGGTGTTTCTCTGAAATGTTACGTTGTTTTTGGAGATATTTCAAAGTATATTTAGAAATGAGACCAGTCTTCCTTTTCTCTGTAGAAACTTTACTTTGAAAGATAATTACCTTGTTTTGAAAGTGTATGAATTTCTAGGGTTAGGATTAGGTTTAGGGTTAGGGTTAGGCTTAGGGTTAGGTTTAGTGTTCAGGTTAGGGTTAGGGTTAGGGTAAGGTTTAGCCTTAGTGTTATGGTTAGGTTAGGCTTAGGGTTAGGGTTAGGCTTAGGTTTAGGATTAGTGTTAGGGTTAGGTTTAGAGTTAGTTTTAGGGTTAGGTTTATGTTTAGGCTTAGGCTTAGGTTTAGGTTTAGTGTAAGGGTTAGGCTTAGGCTTAGGGTTAGGTTTAGTGTTAGGGTTAGGGGAGTGTTAGGGAAGGGTTAGGCTTAGTGTTAGGGTTAGGCTTAGGGTTAGTTTTAGGGTTAGGGTAAGTGTTAGGCTTACGGTTAGGGTTAGTGTTAGGGTTAGGTTTAGTGTTAGGGTTAGGGTTAGGGTTAGGCTTAGGGTTAGGTTTAGTGTAAGGGTTAGGCTTAGGCTTAGGGTTAGGGTTAGTGTTAAGGTTAGGGTTAGAAAAAAAGAATATGTATGAATTTCATGATATGCTTTTGTATGAAACACACACGTGTTTCTCTGAAATGATACATTGTTGTTGGAGATATGTCCAAGTATAGTTAGAAATGATAACAGTCATCCTTTTCTCTGTAGAAGCTTTACTTTGTAAGATAATCACCTTGTTGAAACTGTATGTATTTCTAGGGTTAGGGTTAGGGTTACGGTAAGGGTTAGCATTAGGTTTAATGTTAGGTTTAGGGTTAGGGTAAGGGTTAGGCGTAGGGTTAAGTTTAGGTTTAGGCTTATGGTTAGTGTTAGTGTTAAAGTTAGGGTTAGCGATAGGTTCAGGGTTAGTGTTAGGGTTAGGGTTAGGGTTAGGGTTAGCTTTAGGCTTAGGCTTACGTTTAGGTTTTGGTTTAGGGTTAGGGTTAGGCTTATGGTTAGTGTTAGAGTTAGTGTTAGCTTTAGGGTTAGGCTTATGGTTAGGCTTAGGGTTAGTTTTAGGTTTAGGGTTAGGGTTAGGGTTAGGGTTAGAAAAAAAGAATATGTATGAATATTATGAAATGCTTTTGTGTGAAACGCACATATGTTTCTCTGAAATGATACGTTGTTGTTGGAGATATTTCAAAGTGTAATTAGAAATGAGAACAGTCTTCCTTTTCTCTGTAGAAGCTTTACTTTGAAAGATAATCACCTTGTTTTGACAGTTTATGAATTTCTAGTCTTTATGTAAGGGTTAGGGTTAGGGTTTGTGTTAGGTTTAGGGTAAGGTTTAGGCTTAGGGTTAGGGTTAGGGTTACTGTTAGGGTTAGTGTTAGGGTTAGGGTTAGGGTTAGAAAAAAAGAATATGTACGAATTTCATGAAATGCTTTTGTGTGAAACGCACATGTGTTTCTCTGAAATGATACGTTCTTGTTGGAGATATGTCAGAGTATAGTTAGAAATAAGAACAGTCTTTCTTTTCTCTGTAGAAGCTTTACTTTGTAAGATAATCACGTTGTTGAAACTGTATGTATTTCTAGGGTTATGGTTATTGTTAGGGTAAAGGTTAGCATTAGGTTTAGTGTTAGCGTTAGGGTTAGGAGTTAAGGTAAGCGTTAGGCTTAGGGTTAGCGTTAGGTTTTGCTCAGGTTTAGGGTTAAAATTAAGGTTAGGCTTAGCTTTAGGGTTAGTGTTAGGGTTAGGTTTAGGGTTAGTGTTAGGGTTAGGCTTAGGCTTAGGCTTATTGTTAGGTTTAGTGTAAGTGTTAGGCTTAGGTTAGGGTTAGTGTTAGGGTAGGCTTAGGTTTAGTGTTAGGGTTAGTGTTAGGGTTAGGGTTAGGGTTAGGGTTAGGCTAGGTAAGTGTTAGGGTTAGGCTTAGGCTTAGGGTTAGGTTTAGTGTAAGGGTTAGGCTTAGGCTTCGGGTTAGGGTTAGTGTTATGGTTAGGGTTAGGGTTAGGGTAAGGGTTAAGCTTAGGGTTAGGGTTATTCTTAGAGTAAGCGTTAGTGTTAGGGTTAGTGTTAGGGTTATGGTTAGGGTTATAAAAAAAGAATATGTATGAATTTCATGAAATGCTTTTGTGTGAAACGCACATGTGTTTCTCTGAAATGATACGTTGTTGTTGGATATATGTCAAAGTATAGTTAGAAATGAGAACAGTCTTCCTTTTCTTAGTAGAAGCTTTACTTTGTAAGATAATCTTCTTGTTGAAAGTGTATGAATTTCTAGGGTTAGTGTTGGGTTAGATTTAGGGTTAGGGTAAGGGTTAGAGTTAGTGTTAGGGTTAGGGTAAATGTTAGGCTTAGGGTTTGGATTAGGGTTAGGATTAGGGTTAGGGTTAGTGTTATGTTTAGGGTTAGGGTTAGGCTTAGGGTTAGGTTAGGGTTAGTGTTAGGGTTAGGGTTAGAGTTAGAAAAAAAGAATGTATATGAATTTCATGAAATGCAGTTGTGTAAAACGCACATGTGTTTCTCTGAAATGATACGTTGTTGTTGGAGATATGTCAAAGTATAATTAGAAATGAGAACAGTCTTCCTTTTCTCTGTAGAAGCTTTACTTTGAAAGATAATCACCTTGTTTTGAAAGTGTATGGTTTTCTAGGCTTACAGTTAGGGTTAGGGTTAGGGTTAAGGTAAGGGTTAGGCTTAGATTTAGGGTTAGGGTTAGGGTCAGGGTTATTGTTAGGCTTATGGTTAGAAAATAAAGAATATGTATGAATTTCATGAAATGTTTTTGTGTGAAACGCACAGGTGTTTCTCTGAAATGTTACGTTGTTTTTGGAGATATTTCAAAGTATATTTAGAAATGAGACCAGTCTTCCTTTTCTCTGTAGAAACTTTACTTTGAAAGATAATTACCTTGTTTTGAAAGTGTATGAATTTCTAGGGTTAGGATTAGGTTTAGGGTTAGGGTTAGGCTTAGGGTTAGGTTTAGTGTTCAGGTTAGGGTTAGGGTTAGGGTAAGGTTTAGCCTTAGTGTTATGGTTAGGTTAGGCTTAGGGTTAGGGTTAGGCTTAGGTTTAGGATTAGTGTTAGGGTTAGGTTTAGAGTTAGTTTTAGGGTTAGGTTTATGTTTAGGCTTAGGCTTAGGTTTAGGTTTAGTGTAAGGGTTAGGCTTAGGCTTAGGGTTAGGTTTAGTGTTAGGGTTAGGGGTAGTGTTAGGGTAAGGGTTAGGCTTAGTGTTAGGGTTAGGCTTAGGGTTAGTTTTAGGGTTAGGGTAAGTGTTAGGCTTACGGTTAGGGTTAGTGTTAGGGTTAGGTTTAGTGTTAGTGTTAGGGTTAGGGTTAGGCTTAGGGTTAGGTTTAGTGTAAGGGTTAGGCTTAGGCTTAGGGTTAGGGTTAGTGTTAAGGTTAGGGTTAGAAAAAAAGAATATGTATGAATTTCATGATATGCTTTTGTATGAAACACACACGTGTTTCTCTGAAATGATACATTGTTGTTGGAGATATGTCCAAGTATAGTTAGAAATGATAACAGTCATCCTTTTCTCTGTAGAAGCTTTACTTTGTAAGATAATCACCTTGTTGAAACTGTATGTATTTCTAGGGTTAGGGTTAGGGTTACGGTAAGGGTTAGCATTAGGTTTAATGTTAGGTTTAGGGTTAGGGTAAGGGTTAGGCGTAGGGTTAAGTTTAGGTTTAGGCTTATGGTTAGTGTTAGTGTTAAAGTTAGGGTTAGCGATAGGTTCAGGGTTAGTGTTAGTGTTAGGGTTAGGGTTAGGGTTAGGGTTAGCTTTAGGCTTAGGCTTACGTTTAGGTTTTGGTTTAGGGTTAGGGTTAGGCTTATGGTTAGAGTTAGAGTTAGTGTTAGCTTTAGGGTTAGGCTTATGGTTAGGCTTAGGGTTAGTTTTAGGTTTAGGGTTAGGGTTAGGGTTAGGGTTAGGTAAAAAAAAAGAATATGTATGAATATTATGAAATGCTTTTGTGTGAAACGCACATATGTTTCTCTGAAATGATACGTTGTTGTTGGAGATATTTCAAAGTGTAATTAGAAATGAGAACAGTCTTCCTTTTCTCTGTAGAAGCTTTACTTTGAAAGATAATCACCTTGTTTTGACAGTTTATGAATTTCTAGTCTTTATGTAAGGGTTAGGGTTAGGGTTTGTGTTAGGTTTAGGGTAAGGTTTAGGCTTAGGGTTAGGGTTAGGGTTACTTTTAGGGTTAGTGTTAGGGTTAGGGTTAGGGTTAAAAAAAAAGAATATGTACGAATTTCATGAAATGCTTTTGTGTGAAACGCACATGTGTTTCTCTGAAATGATACGTTCTTGTTGGAGATATGTCAGAGTATAGTTAGAAATAAGAACAGTCTTTCTTTTCTCTGTAGAAGCTTTACTTTGTAAGATAATCACGTTGTTGAAACTGTATGTATTTCTAGGGTTATGGTTATTGTTAGGGTAAAGGTTAGCATTAGGTTTAGTGTTAGCGTTAGGGTTAGGGTTAAGGTAAGCGTTAGGCTTAGGGTTAGCGTTAGGTTTTGCTCAGGTTTAGGGTTAAAATTAAGGTTAGGCTTAGCTTTAGGGTTAGTGTTAGGGTTAGGTTTAGGGTTAGTGTTAGGGTTAGGCTTAGGCTTAGGCTTATTGTTAGGTTTAGTGTAAGTGTTAGGCTTAGGTTAGGGTTAGTGTTAGGGTAGGCTTAGGTTTAGTGTTAGGGTTAGTGTTAGGGTTAGGGTTAGGTAAGGGTTAGGCTTAGGGTAAGTGTTAGGGTTAGGCTTAGGCTTAGGGTTAGGTTTAGTGTAAGGGTTAGGCTTAGGCTTCGGGTTAGGGTTAGTGTTATGGTTAGGGTTAGGGTTAGGGTAAGGGTTAAGCTTAGGGTTAGGGTTATTCTTAGAGTAAGCGTTAGTGTTAGGGTTAGTGTTAGGGTTATGGTTAGGGTTATAAAAAAAGAATATGTATGAATTTCATGAAATGCTTTTGTGTGAAACGCACATGTGTTTCTCTGAAATGATACGTTGTTGTTGGATATATGTCAAAGTATAGTTAGAAATGAGAACAGTCTTCCTTTTCTTAGTAGAAGCTTTACTTTGTAAGATAATCTTCTTGTTGAAAGTGTATGAATTTCTAGGGTTAGTGTTGGGTTAGATTTAGGGTTAGGGTAAGGGTTAGAGTTAGTGTTAGGGTTAGGGTAAATGTTAGGCTTAGGGTTTGGATTAGGGTTAGGATTAGGGTTAGGGTTAGTGTTATGTTTAGGGTTAGGGTTAGGCTTAGGGTTAGGTTAGGGTTAGTGTTAGGGTTAGGGTTAGAGTTAGAAAAAAAGGAATGTATATGAATTTCATGAAATGCATTTGTGTAAAACGCACATGTGTTTCTCTGAAATGATACGTTGTTGTTGGAGATATGTCAAAGTATAATTAGAAATGAGAACAGTCTTCCTTTTCTCTGTAGAAGCTTTACTTTGAAAGATAATCACCTTGTTTTGAAAGTGTATGGTTTTCTAGGCTTACAGTTAGGGTTAGGGTTAGGGTTAAGGTAAGGGTTAGGCTTAGATTTAGGGTTAGGGTTAGGGTCAGGGTTATTGTTAGGCTTATGGTTAGAAAATAAAGAATATGTATGAATTTCATGAAATGTTTTTGTGTGAAACGCACAGGTGTTTCTCTGAAATGTTACGTTGTTTTTGGAGATATTTCAAAGTATATTTAGAAATGAGACCAGTCTTCCTTTTCTCTGTAGAAACTTTACTTTGAAAGATAATTACCTTGTTTTGAAAGTGTATGAATTTCTAGGGTTAGGATTAGGTTTAGGGTTAGGGTTAGGCTTAGGGTTAGGTTTAGTGTTCAGGTTAGGGTTAGGGTTAGGGTAAGGTTTAGCCTTAGTGTTATGGTTAGGTTAGGCTTAGGGTTAGGGTTAGGCTTAGGTTTAGGATTAGTGTTAGGGTTAGGTTTAGAGTTAGTTTTAGGGTTAGGTTTATGTTTAGGCTTAGGCTTAGGTTTAGGTTTAGTGTAAGGGGTTAGGCTTAGGCTTAGGGTTAGGTTTAGTGTTAGGGTTAGGGGTAGTGTTAGGGTAAGGGTTAGGCTTAGTGTTAGGGTTAGGCTTAGGGTTAGTTTTAGGGTTAGGGTAAGTGTTAGGCTTATGGTTAGGGTTAGTGTTAGGGTTAGGTTTAGTGTTAGTGTTAGGGTTAGGGTTAGGCTTAGGGTTAGGTTTAGTGTAAGGGTTAGGCTTAGGCTTAGGGTTAGGGTTAGTGTTAGGGTTAGGGTTAGAAAAAAGAGAGATATGTATGAATTTCATGATATGCTTTTGTATGAAACACACACGTGTTTCTCTGAAATGATACATTGTTGTTGGAGATATGTCCAAGTATAGTTAGAAATGATAACAGTCATCCTTTTCTCTGTAGAAGCTTTACTTTGTAAGATAATCACCTTGTTGAAACTGTATGTATTTCTAGGGTTAGGGTTAGGGTTACGGTAAGGGTTAGCATTAGGTTTAATGTTAGGTTTAGGGTTAGGGTAAGGGTTAGGCGTAGGGTTAAGTTTAGGTTTAGGCTTATGGTTAGTGTTAGTGTTAAAGTTAGGGTTAGCGATAGGTTCAGGGTTAGTGTTAGTGTTAGGGTTAGGGTTAGGGTTAGCTTTAGGCTTAGGCTTACGTTTAGGTTTTGGTTTAGGGTTAGGGTTAGGCTTATGGTTAGTGTTAGAGTTAGTGTTAGCTTTAGGGTTAGGCTTATGGTTAGGCTTAGGGTTAGTTTTAGGTTTAGGGTTAGGGTTAGGGTTAGGGTTAGGGGTTAGAAAAAAAGAATATGTATGAATATTATGAAATGCTTTTGTCTGAAACGCACATATGTTTCTCTGAAATGATACGTTGTTGTTGGAGATATTTCAAAGTGTAATTAGAAATGAGAACAGTCTTCCTTTTCTCTGTAGAAGCTTTACTTTGAAAGATAATCACCTTGTTTTGACAGTTTATGAATTTCTAGTCTTTATGTAAGGGTTAGGGTTAGGGTTTGTGTTAGGTTTAGGGTAAGGTTTAGGCTTAGGGTTAGGGTTAGGGTTACTGTTAGGGTTAGTGTTAGGGTTAGGGTTAGGGTTAGAAAAAAAAATATGTACGAATTTCATGAAATGCTTTTGTGTGAAACGCACATGTGTTTCTCTGAAATGATACGTTCTTGTTGGAGATATGTCAGAGTATAGTTAGAAATAAGAACAGTCTTTCTTTTCTCTGTAGAAGCTTTACTTTGTAAGATAATCACGTTGTTGAAACTGTATGTATTTCTAGGGTTATGGTTATTGTTAGGGTAAAGGTTAGCATTAGGTTTAGTGTTAGCGTTAGGGTTAGGGTTAAGGTAAGCGTTAGGCTTAGGGTTAGCGTTAGGTTTTGCTCAGGTTTAGGGTTAAAATTAAGGTTAGGCTTAGCTTTAGGGTTAGTGTTAGGGTTAGGTTTAGGGTTAGTGTTAGGGTTAGGCTTAGGCTTAGGCTTATTGTTAGGTTTAGTGTAAGTGTTAGGCTTAGGTTAGGGTTAGTGTTAGGGTAGGCTTAGGTTTAGTGTTAGGGTTAGTGTTAGGGTTAGGGTTAGGGTAAGGGTTAGGCTTAGGGTAAGTGTTAGGGTTAGGCTTAGGCTTAGGGTTAGGTTTAGTGTAAGGGTTAGGCTTAGGCTTCGGGTTAGGGTTAGTGTTATGGTTAGGTAGGGTTAGGGTTAGGGTAAGGGTTAAGCTTAGGGTTAGGGTTATTCTTAGAGTAAGCGTTAGTGTTAGGGTTAGTGTTAGGGTTATGGTTAGGGTTATAAAAAAAGAATATGTATGAATTTCATGAAATGCTTTTGTGTGAAACGCACATGTGTTTCTCTGAAATGATACGTTGTTGTTGGATATATGTCAAAGTATAGTTAGAAATGAGAACAGTCTTCCTTTTCTTAGTAGAAGCTTTACTTTGTAAGATAATCTTCTTGTTGAAAGTGTATGAATTTCTAGGGTTAGTGTTGGGTTAGATTTAGGGTTAGGGTAAGGGTTAGAGTTAGTGTTAGGGTTAGGGTAAATGTTAGGCTTAGGGTTTGGATTAGGGTTAGGATTAGGGTTAGGGTTAGTGTTATGTTTAGGGTTAGGGTTAGGCTTAGGGTTAGGTTAGGGTTAGTGTTAGGGTTAGGGTTAGAGTTAGAAAAAAAAGAATGTATATGAATTTCATGAAATGCAGTTGTGTAAAACGCACATGTGTTTCTCTGAAATGATACGTTGTTGTTGGAGATATGTCAAAGTATAATTAGAAATGAGAACAGTCTTCCTTTTCTCTGTAGAAGCTTTACTTTGAAAGATAATCACCTTGTTTTGAAAGTGTATGGTTTTCTAGGCTTACAGTTAGGGTTAGGGTTAGGGTTAAGGTAAGGGTTAGGCTTAGATTTAGGGTTAGGGTTAGGGTCAGGGTTATTGTTAGGCTTATGGTTAGAAAATAAAGAATATGTATGAATTTCATGAAATGTTTTTGTGTGAAACGCACAGGTGTTTCTCTGAAATGTTACGTTGTTTTTGGAGATATTTCAAAGTATATTTAGAAATGAGACCAGTCTTCCTTTTCTCTGTAGAAACTTTACTTTGAAAGATAATTACCTTGTTTTGAAAGTGTATGAATTTCTAGGGTTAGGATTAGGTTTAGGGTTAGGGTTAGGCTTAGGGTTAGGTTTAGTGTTCAGGTTAGGGTTAGGGTTAGGGTAAGGTTTAGCCTTAGTGTTATGGTTAGGTTAGGCTTAGGGTTAGGGTTAGGCTTAGGTTTAGGATTAGTGTTAGGGTTAGGTTTAGAGTTAGTTTTAGGGTTAGGTTTATGTTTAGGCTTAGGCTTAGGTTTAGGTTTAGTGTAAGGGTTAGGCTTAGGCTTAGGGTTAGGTTTAGTGTTAGGGTTAGGGGTAGTGTTAGGGTAAGGGTTAGGCTTAGTGTTAGGGTTAGGCTTAGGGTTAGTTTTAGGGTTAGGGTAAGTGTTAGGCTTATGGTTAGGGTTAGTGTTAGGGTTAGGTTTAGTGTTAGTGTTAGGGTTAGGGTTAGGCTTAGGGTTAGGTTTAGTGTAAGGGTTAGGCTTAGGCTTAGGGTTAGGGTTAGTGTTAAGGTTAGGGTTAGAAAAAAAGAATATGTATGAATTTCATGATATGCTTTTGTATGAAACACACACGTGTTTCTCTGAAATGATACATTGTTGTTGGAGATATGTCCAAGTATAGTTAGAAATGATAACAGTCATCCTTTTCTCTGTAGAAGCTTTACTTTGTAAGATAATCACCTTGTTGAAACTGTATGTATTTCTAGGGTTAGGGTTAGGGTTACGGTAAGGGTTAGCATTAGGTTTAATGTTAGGTTTAGGGTTAGGGTAAGGGTTAGGCGTAGGGTTAAGTTTAGGTTTAGGCTTATGGTTAGTGTTAGTGTTAAAGTTAGGGTTAGCGATAGGTTCAGGGTTAGTGTTAGGGTTAGGGTTAGGGTTAGGGTTAGGCTTTAGGCTTAGGCTTACGTTTAGGTTTTGGTTTAGGGTTAGGGTTAGGCTTATGGTTAGTGTTAGAGTTAGTGTTAGCTTTAGGGTTAGGCTTATGGTTAGGCTTAGGGTTAGTTTTAGGTTTAGGGTTAGGGTTAGGGTTAGGGTTAGGGTTAGAAAAAAGAAATATGTATGAATATTATGAAATGCTTTTGTGTGAAACGCACATATGTTTCTCTGAAATGATACGTTGTTGTTGGAGATATTTCAAAGTGTAATTAGAAATGAGAACAGTCTTCCTTTTCTCTGTAGAAGCTTTACTTTGAAAGATAATCACCTTGTTTTGACAGTTTATGAATTTCTAGTCTTTATGTAAGGGTTAGGGTTAGGGTTTGTGTTAGGTTTAGGGTAAGGTTTAGGCTTAGGGTTAGGGTTAGGGTTACTTTTAGGGTTAGTGTTAGGGTTAGGGTTAGGGTTAGAAAAAAAGAATATGTACGAATTTCATGAAATGCTTTTGTGTGAAACGCACATGTGTTTCTCTGAAATGATACGTTCTTGTTGGAGATATGTCAGAGTATAGTTAGAAATAAGAACAGTCTTTCTTTTCTCTGTAGAAGCTTTACTTTGTAAGATAATCACGTTGTTGAAACTGTATGTATTTCTAGGGTTATGGTTATTGTTAGGGTAAAGGTTAGCATTAGGTTTAGTGTTAGCGTTAGGGTTAGGGTTAAGGTAAGCGTTAGGCTTAGGGTTAGCGTTAGGTTTTGCTCAGGTTTAGGGTTAAAATTAAGGTTAGGCTTAGCTTTAGGGTTAGTGTTAGGGTTAGGTTTAGGGTTAGTGTTAGGGTTAGGCTTAGGCTTAGGCTTATTGTTAGGTTTAGTGTAAGTGTTAGGCTTAGGTTAGGGTTAGTGTTAGGGTAGGCTTAGGTTTAGTGTTAGGGTTAGTGTTAGGGTTAGGGTAAGGGTTAGGCTTAGGGTAAGTGTTAGGGTTAGGCTTAGGCTTAGGGTTAGGTTTAGTTAAGGGTTAGGCTTAGGCTTCGGGTTAGGGTTAGTGTTATGGTTAGGGTTAGGGTTAGGGTAAGGGTTAAGCTTAGGGTTAGGGTTATTCTTAGAGTAAGCGTTAGTGTTAGGGTTAGTGTTAGGGTTATGGTTAGGGTTATAAAAAAGAATATGTATGAATTTCATGAAATGCTTTTGTGTGAAACGCACATGTGTTTCTCTGAAATGATACGTTGTTGTTGGATATATGTCAAAGTATAGTTAGAAATGAGAACAGTCTTCCTTTTCTTAGTAGAAGCTTTACTTTGTAAGATAATCTTCTTGTTGAAAGTGTATGAATTTCTAGGGTTAGTGTTGGGTTAGATTTAGGGTTAGGGTAAGGGTTAGAGTTAGTGTTAGGGTTAGGGTAAATGTTAGGCTTAGGGTTTGGATTAGGGTTAGGATTAGGGTTAGGGTTAGTGTTATGTTTAGGGTTAGGGTTAGGCTTAGGGTTAGGTTAGGGTTAGTGTTAGGGTTAGGGTTAGAGTTAGAAAAAAAGAATGTATATGAATTTCATGAAATGCTTTTGTGTAAAACGCACATGTGTTTCTCTGAAATGATACGTTGTTGTTGGAGATATGTCAAAGTATAATTAGAAATGAGAACAGTCTTCCTTTTCTCTGTAGAAGCTTTACTTTGAAAGATAATCACCTTGTTTTGAAAGTGTATGGTTTTCTAGGCTTACAGTTAGGGTTAGGGTTAGGGTTAAGGTAAGGGTTAGGCTTAGATTTAGGGTTAGGGTTAGGGTCAGGGTTATTGTTAGGCTTATGGTTAGAAAATAAAGAATATGTATGAATTTCATGAAATGTTTTTGTGTGAAACGCACAGGTGTTTCTCTGAAATGTTACGTTGTTTTTGGAGATATTTCAAAGTATATTTAGAAATGAGACCAGTCTTCCTTTTCTCTGTAGAAACTTTACTTTGAAAGATAATTACCTTGTTTTGAAAGTGTATGAATTTCTAGGGTTAGGATTAGGTTTAGGGTTAGGGTTAGGCTTAGGGTTAGGTTTAGTGTTCAGGTTAGGGTTAGGGTTAGGGTAAGGTTTAGCCTTAGTGTTATGGTTAGGTTAGGCTTAGGGTTAGGGTTAGGCTTAGGTTTAGGATTAGTGTTAGGGTTAGGTTTAGAGTTAGTTTTAGGGTTAGGTTTATGTTTAGGCTTAGGCTTAGGTTTAGGTTTAGTGTAAGGGTTAGGCTTAGGCTTAGGGTTAGGTTTAGTGTTAGGGTTAGGGGTAGTGTTAGGGTAAGGGTTAGGCTTAGTGTTAGGGTTAGGCTTAGGGTTAGTTTTAGGGTTAGGGTAAGTGTTAGGCTTATGGTTAGGGTTAGTGTTAGGGTTAGGTTTAGTGTTAGGGTTAGGGTTAGGTCTTAGGGTTAGGTTTAGTGTAAGGGTTAGGCTTAGGCTTAGGGTTAGGGTTAGTGTTAAGGTTAGGGTTAGAAAAAAAGAATATGTATGAATTTCATGATATGCTTTTGTATGAAACACACACGTGTTTCTCTGAAATGATACATTGTTGTTGGAGATATGTCCAAATATAGTTAGAAATGATAACAGTCATCCTTTTCTCTGTAGAAGCTTTACTTTGTAAGATAATCACCTTGTTGAAACTGTATGTATTTCTAGGGTTAGGGTTAGGGTTACGGTAAGGGTTAGCATTAGGTTTAATGTTAGGTTTAGGGTTAGGGTAAGGGTTAGGCGTAGGGTTAAGTTTAGGTTTAGGCTTATGGTTAGTGTTAGTGTTAAAGTTAGGGTTAGCGATAGGTTCAGGGTTAGTGTTAGTGTTAGGGTTAGGGTTAGGGTTAGGGTTAGGGTTAGCTTTAGGCTTAGGCTTACGTTTAGGTTTTGGTTTAGGGTTAGGGTTAGGCTTATGGTTAGTGTTAGAGTTAGTGTTAGCTTTAGGGTTAGGCTTATGGTTAGGCTTAGGGTTAGTTTTAGGTTTAGGGTTAGGGTTAGGTTAGGGTTAGGGTTAGGGTTAGAAAAAAAGAATATGTATGAATATTATGAAATGCTTTTGTGTGAAACGCACATATGTTTCTCTGAAATGATACGTTGTTGTTGGAGATATTTCAAAGTGTAATTAGAAATGAGAACAGTCTTCCTTTTCTCTGTAGAAGCTTTACTTTGAAAGATAATCACCTTGTTTTGACAGTTTATGAATTTCTAGTCTTTATGTAAGGGTTAGGGTTAGGGTTTGTGTTAGGTTTAGGGTAAGGTTTAGGCTTAGGGTTAGGGTTAGGGTTACTTTTAGGGTTAGTGTTAGGGTTAGGGTTAGGGTTAGGGTTAGAAAAAAAGAATATGTACGAATTTCATGAAATGCTTTTGTGTGAAACGCACATGTGTTTCTCTGAAATGATACGTTCTTGTTGGAGATATGTCAGAGTATAGTTAGAAATAAGAACAGTCTTTCTTTTCTCTGTAGAAGCTTTACTTTGTAAGATAATCACCTTGTTGAAAGTGTATGAATTTCTAGGGTTAGTGTTGGGTTAAGGTTAGCATTAGGTTTAGGGTTAGGGTTAGTGTTAGGGTTAAGGTAAGCGTTAGGCTTAGGGTTAGCGTAAGGTGTTAGGCTTAGGGTTTGGATTAGGGTTAGGATTAGGGTTAGGTTTAGGAGTGTTAGGGTTTAGGGTTAGGGTTAGGGTTAGGGTTAGGTTAGGGTTAGTTTAGGGTTAGGGTTAGGCTTAGGGTTAGATAAGTTAGTGTTAGGGTTAGGGTTAGAGTTAGAAAAAAGAATGTATATGAATTTCATGAAATGCTTTTGTGTAAAACGCACATGTGTTTCTCTGAAATGATACGTTGTTGTTGGAGATATGTCAAAGTATAATTAGAAATGAGAACAGTCTTCCTTTTCTCTGTAGAAGCTTTACTTTGAAAGATAATCACCTTGTTTTGAAAGTGTATGGTTTTCTAGGCTTTACAGTTAGGGTTAGGGTTAGGGTTAAGGTAAGGGTTAGGCTTAGATTTAGGGTTAGGGTTAGGGTCAGGGTTATTGTTAGGCTTATGGTTAGAAAATAAAGAATATGTATGAATTTCATGAAATGTTTTTGTGTGAAACGCACAGGTGTTTCTCTGAAATGTTACGTTGTTTTTGGAGATATTTCAAAGTATATTTAGAAATGAGACCAGTCTTCCTTTTCTCTGTAGAAACTTTACTTTGAAAGATAATTACCTTGTTTTGAAAGTGTATGAATTTCTAGGGTTAGGATTAGGTTTAGGGTTAGGGTTAGGCTTAGGGTTAGGTTTAGTGTTCAGGTTAGGGTTAGGGTTAGGGTAAGGTTTAGCCTTAGTGTTATGGTTAGGTTAGGCTTAGGGTTAGGGTTAGGCTTAGGTTTAGGATTAGTGTTAGGGTTAGGTTTAGAGTTAGTTTTAGGGTTAGGTTTATGTTTAGGCTTAGGCTTAGGTTTAGGTTTAGTGTAAGGCTGAGGCTTAGGCTTAGGCTTAGGTTTAGTGTTAGGGTTAGGGAGTGTTAGGGTAAGGGTTAGGCTTAGTGTTAGGGTTAGGCTTAGGGTTAGTTTTAGGGTTAGGGTAAGTGTTAGGCTTATGGTTAGGGTTAGTGTTAGGGTTAGGTTTAGTGTTAGGGTTAGGGTTAGGCTTAGGGTTAGGTTTAGTGTAAGGGTTAGGCTTAGGCTTAGGGTTAGGGTTAGGGTTAGTGTTAAGGTTAGGGTTAGAAAAAAAGAATATGTATGAATTTCATGATATGCTTTTGTATGAAACACACACGTGTTTCTCTGAAATGATACATTGTTGTTGGAGATATGTCCAAGTATAGTTAGAAATGATAACAGTCATCCTTTTCTCTGTAGAAGCTTTACTTTGTAAGATAATCACCTTGTTGAAACTGTATGTATTTCTAGGGTTAGGGTTAGGGTTACGGTAAGGGTTAGCATTAGGTTTAATGTTAGGTTTAGGGTTAGGGTAGGAGGGGTTAGGCGTAGGGTTAAGTTTAGGTTTAGGCTTATGGTTAGTGTTAGTGTTAAAGTTAGGGTTAGCGATAGGTTCAGGGTTAGTGTTAGGGTTAGGAGCCAGGGTTAGGGTTAGCTTTAGGCTTAGGCTTACGTTTAGGTTTTGGTTTAGGGTTAGGGTTAGGCTTATGGTTAGTGTTAGAGTTAGTGTTAGCTTTAGGGTTAGGCTTATGGTTAGGCTTAGGGTTAGTTTTAGGTTTAGGGTTAGGGTTAGGGTTAGGGTTAGAAAAAAAGAATATGTATGAATATTATGAAATGCTTTTGTCTGAAACGCACATATGTTTCTCTGAAATGATACGTTGTTGTTGGAGATATTTCAAAGTGTAATTAGAAATGAGAACAGTCTTCCTTTTCTCTGTAGAAGCTTTACTTTGAAAGATAATCACCTTGTTTTGACAGTTTATGAATTTCTAGTCTTTATGTAAGGGTTAGGGTTAGGGTTTGTGTTAGGTTTAGGGTAAGGTTTAGGCTTAGGGTTAGGGTTAGGGTTACTTTTAGGGTTAGTGTTAGGGTTAGGGTTAGAAAAAAAGAATATGTACGAATTTCATGAAATGCTTTTGTGTGAAACGCACATGTGTTTCTCTGAAATGATACGTTCTTGTTGGAGATATGTCAGAGTATAGTTAGAAATAAGAACAGTCTTTCTTTTCTCTGTAGAAGCTTTACTTTGTAAGATAATCACGTTGTTGAAACTGTATGTATTTCTAGGGTTATGGTTATTGTTAGGGTAAAGGTTAGCATTAGGTTTAGTGTTAGCGTTAGGGTTAGGGTTAAGGTAAGCGTTAGGCTTAGGGTTAGCGTTAGGTTTTGCTCAGGTTTAGGGTTAAAATTAAGGTTAGGCTTAGCTTTAGGGTTAGTGTTAGGGTTAGGTTTAGGGTTAGTGTTAGGGTTAGGCTTAGGCTTAGGCTTATTGTTAGGTTTAGTGTAAGTGTTAGGCTTAGGTTAGGGTTAGTGTTAGGGTAGGCTTAGGTTTAGTGTTAGGGTTAGTGTTAGGGTTAGGGTAAGGGTTAGGCTTAGGGTAAGTGTTAGGGTTAGGCTTAGGCTTAGGGTTAGGTTTAGTGTAAGGGTTAGGCTTAGGCTTCGGGTTAGGGTTAGTGTTATGGTTAGGGTTAGGGTTAGGGTAAGGGTTAAGCTTAGGGTTAGGGTTATTCTTAGAGTAAGCGTTAGTGTTAGGGTTAGTGTTAGGGTTATGGTTAGGGTTATAAAAAAAGAATATGTATGAATTTCATGAAATGCTTTTGTGTGAAACGCACATGTGTTTCTCTGAAATGATACGTTGTTGTTGGATATATGTCAAAGTATAGTTAGAAATGAGAACAGTCTTCCTTTTCTTAGTAGAAGCTTTACTTTGTAAGATAATCTTCTTGTTGAAAGTGTATGAATTTCTAGGGTTAGTGTTGGGTTAGATTTAGGGTTAGGGTAAGGGTTAGAGTTAGTGTTAGGGTTAGGGTAAATGTTAGGCTTAGGGTTTGGATTAGGGTTAGGATTAGGGTTAGGGTTAGTGTTATGTTTAGGGTTAGGGTTAGGCTTAGGGTTAGGTTAGGGTTAGTGTTAGGGTTAGGGTTAGAGTTAGAAAAAAAAGAATGTATATGAATTTCATGAAATGCTTTTGTGTAAAACGCACATGTGTTTCTCTGAAATGATACGTTGTTGTTGGAGATATGTCAAAGTATAATTAGAAATGAGAACAGTCTTCCTTTTCTCTGTAGAAGCTTTACTTTGAAAGATAATCACCTTGTTTTGAAAGTGTATGGTTTTCTAGGCTTACAGTTAGGGTTAGGATTAGGGTTAAGGTAAGGGTTAGGCTTAGATTTAGGGTTAGGGTTAGGGTCAGGGTTATTGTTAGGCTTATGGTTAGAAAATAAAGAATATGTATGAATTTCATGAAATGTTTTTGTGTGAAACGCACAGGTGTTTCTCTGAAATGTTACGTTGTTTTTGGAGATATTTCAAAGTATATTTAGAAATGAGACCAGTCTTCCTTTTCTCTGTAGAAACTTTACTTTGAAAGATAATTACCTTGTTTTGAAAGTGTATGAATTTCTAGGGTTAGGATTAGGTTTAGGGTTAGAGTTAGGCTTAGGGTTAGGTTTAGTGTTCAGGTTAGGGTTAGGGTTAGGGTAAGGTTTAGCCTTAGTGTTATGGTTAGGTTAGGCTTAGGGTTAGGGTTAGGCTTAGGTTTAGGATTAGTGTTAGGGTTAGGTTTAGAGTTAGTTTTAGGGTTAGGTTTATGTTTAGGCTTAGGCTTAGGTTTAGGTTTAGTGTAAGGGTTAGGCTTAGGCTTAGGGTTAGGTTTAGTGTTAGGGTTAGGGGTAGTGTTAGGGTAAGGGTTAGGCTTAGTGTTAGGGTTAGGCTTAGGGTTAGTTTTAGGGTTAGGGTAAGTGTTAGGCTTATGGTTAGGGTTAGTGTTAGGGTTAGGTTTAGTGTTAGGGTTAGGGTTAGTCTTAGGGTTAGGTTTAGTGTAAGGGTTAGGCTTAGGCTTAGGGTTAGGGTTAGTGTTAAGGTTAGGGTTAGAAAAAAAGAATATGTATGAATTTCATGATATGCTTTTGTATGAAACACACACGTGTTTCTCTGAAATGATACATTGTTGTTGGAGATATGTCCAAATATAGTTAGAAATGATAACAGTCATCCTTTTCTCTGTAGAAGCTTTACTTTGTAAGATAATCACCTTGTTGAAACTGTATGTATTTCTAGGGTTAGGGTTAGGGTTACGGTAAGGGTTAGCATTAGGTTTAATGTTAGGTTTAGGGTTAGGGTAAGGGTTAGGCGTAGGGTTAAGTTTAGGTTTAGGCTTATGGTTAGTGTTAGTGTTAAAGTTAGGGTTAGCGATAGGTTCAGGGTTAGTGTTAGTGTTAGGGTTAGGGTTAGGGTTAGCTTTAGGCTTAGGCTTACGTTTAGGTTTTGGTTTAGGGTTAGGGTTAGGCTTATGGTTAGTGTTAGAGTTAGTGTTAGCTTTAGGGTTAGGCTTATGGTTAGGCTTAGGGTTAGTTTTAGGTTTAGGGTTAGGGTTAGGGTTAGGGTTAGAAAAAAAAGAATATGTATGAATATTATGAAATGCTTTTGTCTGAAACGCACATATGTTTCTCTGAAATGATACGTTGTTGTTGGAGATATTTCAAAGTGTAATTAGAAATGAGAACAGTCTTCCTTTTCTCTGTAGAAGCTTTACTTTGAAAGATAATCACCTTGTTTTGACAGTTTATGAATTTCTAGTCTTTATGTAAGGGTTAGGGTTAGGGTTTGTGTTAGGTTTAGGGTAAGGTTTAGGCTTAGGGTTAGGGTTAGGGTTACTTTTAGGGTTAGTGTTAGGGTTAGGGTTAGGGTTAGAAAAAAAGAATATGTACGAATTTCATGAAATGCTTTTGTGTGAAACGCACATGTGTTTCTCTGAAATGATACGTTCTTGTTGGAGATATGTCAGAGTATAGTTAGAAATAAGAACAGTCTTTCTTTTCTCTGTAGAAGCTTTACTTTCTAAGATAATCACGTTGTTGAAACTGTATGTATTTCTAGGGTTATGGTTATTGTTAGGGTAAAGGTTAGCATTAGGTTTAGTGTTAGCGTTAGGGTTAGGGTTAAGGTAAGCGTTAGGCTTAGGGTTAGCGTTAGGTTTTGCTCAGGTTTAGGGTTAAAATTAAGGTTAGGCTTAGCTTTAGGGTTAGTGTTAGGGTTAGGTTTAGGGTTAGTGTTAGGGTTAGGCTTAGGCTTAGGCTTATTGTTAGGTTTAGTGTAAGTGTTAGGCTTAGGTTAGGGTTAGTGTTAGGGTAGGCTTAGGTTTAGTGTTAGGGTTAGTGTTAGGGTTAGGGTAAGGGTTAGGCTTAGGGTAAGTGTTAGGGTTAGGGTTAGGCTTAGGGTTAGGGTTAGTGTTAGGGTTAGGCTTAGGCTTAGGGTTAGGTTTAGTGTTATGGTTAGGGTTAGGGTTAGGGTAAGGGTTAAGCTTAGGGTTAGGGTTATTCTTAGAGTAAGCGTTAGTGTTAGGGTTAGTGTTAGGGTTATGGTTAGGGTTATAAAAAAAGAATATGTATGAATTTCATGAAATGCTTTTGTGTGAAACGCACATGTGTTTCTCTGAAATGATACGTTGTTGTTGGATATATGTCAAAGTATAGTTAGAAATGAGAACAGTCTTCCTTTTCTTAGTAGAAGCTTTACTTTGTAAGATAATCTTCTTGTTGAAAGTGTATGAATTTCTAGGGTTAGTGTTGGGTTAGATTTAGGGTTAGGGTAAGGGTTAGAGTTAGTGTTAGGGTTAGGGTAAATGTTAGGCTTAGGGTTTGGATTAGGGTTAGGATTAGGGTTAGGGTTAGGGTTATGTTTAGGGTTAGGGTTAGGCTTAGGGTTAGGCTTAGGGTTAGGTTAGGGTTAGGGTTAGGTTAGGGTTAGAGTTAGAAAAAAAGAATGTATATGAATTTCATGAAATGCTTTTGTGTAAAACGCACATGTGTTTCTCTGAAATGATACGTTGTTGTTGGAGATATGTCAAAGTATAATTAGAAATGAGAACAGTCTTCCTTTTCTCTGTAGAAGCTTTACTTTGAAAGATAATCACCTTGTTTTGAAAGTGTATGAATTTCTAGGCTTTAGGTTAGGGTTAGGGTTAGGGTTAGGGTTAGGATTAGGGTTAGGATTAGGTTTAGGGTTAGGGTTAGGGTTAGGGTTATTGTTAGGCTTATGGTTAGAAAATAAAGAATATGTATGAATTTCATGAAATGTTTTTGTGTGAAACGCACAGGTGTTTCTCTGAAATGTTACGTTGTTTTTGGAGATATTTCAAAGTATATTTAGAAATGAGAACAGTCTTCCTTTTCTCTGTAGAAACTTTACTTTGAAAGATAATCACCTTGTTTTGAAAGTGTATGAATTTCTAGGGTTAGGATTAGGTTTAGGGTTAGGGTTAGGCTTAGGGTTAGGTTTAGTGTTAGGGTTAGGGTTAGGGTTAGGTTAAGGCTTAGCCTTAGTAGTTATGCTAGGTTTAGGCTTAGGGTTAGGGTTAGGCTTAGGTTTAGGATTAGTGTTAGGGTTAGGTTTAGGGTTAGTGTTAGGGTTAGGGCTTATGTTTAGGCTTAGGCTTAGGTTTAGGTTTAGTGTAGTTAGGCTTAGGCTTAGGGTTAGGTTTAGTGTTAGGGTTAGGGTTAGGTTAGGGTTAGGCTTAGGTTTAGGCTTAGGGCTTAGGTTAGTTTAGGGTTAGGGTTAGGCTTAGGCTAGGCTTAGGGTTAGGGCTTAGGGTTTAGGGTAGGCTTAGGCTTAGGGTTAGGTTTAGTTAAGGGTTAGGCTTAGGCTTAGGGTTAGGGTTAGTGTTAGGTTAGGGTTAGGGTTAAAAAAAAGAATATGTATGAATTTCATGAAATGCTTTTGTGTGAAACACACATGTGTTTCTCTGAAATGATACATTGTTGTTGGAGATATGTCAAAGTATAGTTAGAAATGAGAACAGTCTTCCTTTTCTTTGTAGAAGCTTTACTTTGTAAGATAATCTTCTTGTTGAAAGTGTATGAATTTCTAGGGTTAGGGTTAGAAGGGTTAGATTTAGTTAGGTTAGGGTTAGGGTAGTTTAGTTAGGTTAGTGTTAGGGTTAGGGTAAATGTTAGGCTTAGGGTTAGGTTTGGATTAGGGTTAGGATTAGGTAGGTTAGGGTTAGGTTAGGTTAGTGTTATGTTTAGGGTTAGGGTTAGGCTTAGGGTTAGGTTAGGGTTAGTGTTAGGGTTAGGGTTAGAGTTAGAAAAAAGAATGTATATGAATTTCATGAAATGCTTTTGTGTAAAACGCACATGTGTTTCTCTGAAATGATACGTTGTTGTTGGAGATATGTCAAAGTATAATTAGAAATGAGAACAGTCTTCCTTTTCTCTGTAGAAGCTTTACTTTGAAAGATAATCACCTTGTTTTGAAAGTGTATGGTTTTCTAGGCTTTCAGTTAGGGTTAGGGTTAGGGTTAGGGTTAAGGTAAGGGTTAGGCTTAGATTTAGGGTTAGGGTTAGGGTCAGGGTTAGTGTTAGGCTTATGGTTAGAAAATAAAGAATATGTATGAATTTCATGAAATGTTTTTGTGTGAAACGCACAGGTGTTTCTCTGAAATGTTACGTTGTTTTTGGAGATATTTCAAAGTATATTTAGAAATGAGACCAGTCTTCCTTTTCTCTGTAGAAACTTTACTTTGAAAGATAATTACCTTGTTTTGAAAGTGTATGAATTTCTAGGGTTAGGATTAGGTTTAGGGTTAGAGTTAGGCTTAGGGTTAGGTTTAGTGTTCAGGTTAGGGTTAGGGTTAGGGTAAGGTTTAGCCTTAGTGTTATGGGCCAGGCCCCAGGCTAGGCTTAGGCCTAGGCTTAGGTTTAGGATTAGTGTTAGGGTTAGGCCAGGCCTTAGTTTTAGGCTTAGGTTTATGTTTAGGCTTAGGCTTAGGCCTTTAGGCCTCAGGCTGAGGCTTAGGCTTAGGGTTAGGTTTAGGTTAGGGTTAGGGGTAGGCAGTAAGGGTTAGGCTTAGTGTTAGGCCAGGTTAGGCTTAGGGTTAGTTTTAGGGTTAGGCAGTAAGTGTTAGGCTTATGAGTTAGGGTTAGTGTTAGGGTTAGGTTTAGTGTTAGGGTTAGGGTTAGGCTTAGGGTTAGGTTTAGTGTAAGGGTTAGGCTTAGGCTTAGGGTTAGGGTTAGGGTTAAGGTTAGGGTTAGAAAAAAGAATATGTATGAATTTCATGATATGCTTTTGTATGAAACACACACGTGTTTCTCTGAAATGATACATTGTTGTTGGAGATATGTCCAAGTATATTTAGAAATGATAACAGTCATCCTTTTCTCTGTAGAAGCTTTACTTTGTAAGATAATCACCTTGTTGAAACTGTATGTATTTCTAGGGTTAGGGTTAGGGTTACGGTAAGGGTTAGCATTAGGTTTAATGTTAGGTTTAGGGTTAGGGTAAGGGTTAGGCGTAGGGTTAAGTTTAGGTTTAGGCTTATGGTTAGTGTTAGTGTTAAAGTTAGGGTTAGCGATAGGTTCAGGGTTAGTGTTAGGGTTAGGGTTAGGGTTAGGGTTAGCTTTAGGCTTAGGCTTACGTTTAGGTTTTGGTTTAGGGTTAGGGTTAGGCTTATGGTTAGTGTTAGAGTTAGTGTTAGCTTTAGGGTTAGGCTTATGGTTAGGCTTAGGGTTAGTTTTAGGTTTAGGGTTAGGGTTAGGGTTAGGGTTAGAAAAAAAGAATATGTATGAATATTATGAAATGCTTTTGTGTGAAACGCACATATGTTTCTCTGAAATGATACGTTGTTGTTGGAGATATTTCAAAGTGTAATTAGAAATGAGAACAGTCTTCCTTTTCTCTGTAGAAGCTTTACTTTGAAAGATAATCACCTTGTTTTGACAGTTTATGAATTTCTAGTCTTTATGTAAGGGTTAGGGTTAGGGTTTGTGTTAGGTTTAGGGTAAGGTTTAGGCTTAGGGTTAGGGTTAGGGTTACTTTTAGGGTTAGTGTTAGGGTTAGGGTTAGGGTTAGAAAAAAAGAATATGTACGAATTTCATGAAATGCTTTTGTGTGAAACGCACATGTGTTTCTCTGAAATGATACGTTCTTGTTGGAGATATGTCAGAGTATAGTTAGAAATAAGAACAGTCTTTCTTTTCTCTGTAGAAGCTTTACTTTGTAAGATAATCACGTTGTTGAAACTGTATGTATTTCTAGGGTTATGGTTATTGTTAGGGTAAAGGTTAGCATTAGGTTTAGTGTTAGCGTTAGGGTTAGGGTTAAGGTAAGCGTTAGGCTTAGGGTTAGCGTTAGGTTTTGCTCAGGTTTAGGGTTAAAATTAAGGTTAGGCTTAGCTTTAGGGTTAGTGTTAGGGTTAGGTTTAGGGTTAGTGTTAGGGTTAGGCTTAGGCTTAGGCTTATTGTTAGGTTTAGTGTAAGTGTTGAGGCTTAGGTTAGGGTTAGTGTTAGGGTAGGCTTAGGTTTAGTGTTAGGGTTAGTGTTAGGGTTAGGAGTAAGGGTTAGGCTTAGGGTAAGTGTTAGGGTTAGGCTTAGGCTTAGGGTTAAGTGTAAGGGTTAGGCTTAGGCTTCGGGTTAGGGTTAGTGTTATGGTTAGGGTTAGGGTTAGGGTAAGAGGTTAAGCTTAGGGTTAGGGTTATTCTTAGAGTAAGCGTTAGTGTTAGGGTTAGTGTTAGGGTTATGGTTAGGGTTATAAAAAAAGAATATGTATGAATTTCATGAAATGCTTTTGTGTGAAACGCACATGTGTTTCTCTGAAATGATACGTTGTTGTTGGATATATGTCAAAGTATAGTTAGAAATGAGAACAGTCTTCCTTTTCTTAGTAGAAGCTTTACTTTGTAAGATAATCTTCTTGTTGAAAGTGTATGAATTTCTAGGGTTAGTGTTGGGTTAGATTTAGGGTTAGGGTAAGGGTTAGAGTTAGTGTTAGGGTTAGGGTAAATGTTAGGCTTAGGGTTTGGATTAGGGTTAGGATTAGGGTTAGGGTTAGTGTTATGTTTAGGGTTAGGGTTAGGCTTAGGGTTAGGTTAGGGTTAGTGTTAGGGTTAGGGTTAGAGTTAGAAAAAAAGAATGTATATGAATTTCATGAAATGCTTTTGTGTAAAACGCACATGTGTTTCTCTGAAATGATACGTTGTTGTTGGAGATATGTCAAAGTATAATTAGAAATGAGAACAGTCTTCCTTTTCTCTGTAGAAGCTTTACTTTGAAAGATAATCACCTTGTTTTGAAAGTGTATGGTTTTCTAGGCTTTCAGTTAGGGTTAGGGTTAGGGTTAAGGTAAGGGTTAGGCTTAGATTTAGGGTTAGGGTTAGGGTCAGGGTTATTGTTAGGCTTATGGTTAGAAAATAAAGAATATGTATGAATTTCATGAAATGTTTTTGTGTGAAACGCACAGGTGTTTCTCTGAAATGTTACGTTGTTTTTGGAGATATTTCAAAGTATATTTAGAAATGAGACCAGTCTTCCTTTTCTCTGTAGAAACTTTACTTTGAAAGATAATTACCTTGTTTTGAAAGTGTATGAATTTCTAGGGTTAGGATTAGGTTTAGGGTTAGGGTTAGGCTTAGGGTTAGGTTTAGTGTTCAGGTTAGGGTTAGGGTTAGGGTAAGGTTTAGCCTTAGTGTTATGGTTAGGTTAGGCTTAGGGTTAGGGTTAGGCTTAGGTTTAGGATTAGTGTTAGGGTTAGGTTTAGAGTTAGTTTTAGGGTTAGGTTTATGTTTAGGCTTAGGCTTAGGTTTAGGTTTAGTGTAAGGGTTAGGCTTAGGCTTAGGGTTAGGTTTAGTGTTAGGGTTAGGGGTAGTGTTAGGGTAAGGGTTAGGCTTAGTGTTAGGGTTAGGCTTAGGGTTAGTTTTAGGGTTAGGGTAAGTGTTAGGCTTATGGTTAGGGTTAGTGTTAGGGTTAGGTTTAGTGTTAGGGTTAGGGTTAGTCTTAGGGTTAGGTTTAGTGTAAGGGTTAGGCTTAGGCTTAGGGTTAGGGTTAGTGTTAAGGTTAGGGTTAGAAAAAAGAATGATATGTATGAATTTCATGATATGCTTTTGTATGAAACACACACGTGTTTCTCTGAAATGATACATTGTTGTTGGAGATATGTCCAAATATAGTTAGAAATGATAACAGTCATCCTTTTCTCTGTAGAAGCTTTACTTTGTAAGATAATCACCTTGTTGAAACTGTATGTATTTCTAGGGTTAGGGTTAGGGTTACGGTAAGGGTTAGCATTAGGTTTAATGTTAGGTTTAGGGTTAGGGTAAGGGTTAGGCGTAGGGTTAAGTTTAGGTTTAGGCTTATGGTTAGTGTTAGTGTTAAAGTTAGGGTTAGCGATAGGTTCAGGGTTAGTGTTAGTGTTAGGGTTAGGGTTAGGGTTAGCTTTAGGCTTAGGCTTACGTTTAGGTTTTGGTTTAGGGTTAGGGTTAGGCTTATGGTTAGTGTTAGAGTTAGTGTTAGCTTTAGGGTTAGGCTTATGGTTAGGCTTAGGGTTAGTTTTAGGTTTAGGGTTAGGGTTAGGGTTAGAAAAAAAGAATATGTATGAATATTATGAAATGCTTTTGTCTGAAACGCACATATGTTTCTCTGAAATGATACGTTGTTGTTGGAGATATTTCAAAGTGTAATTAGAAATGAGAACAGTCTTCCTTTTCTCTGTAGAAGCTTTACTTTGAAAGATAATCACCTTGTTTTGACAGTTTATGAATTTCTAGTCTTTATGTAAGGGTTAGGGTTAGGGTTTGTGTTAGGTTTAGGGTAAGGTTTAGGCTTAGGGTTAGGGTTAGGGTTACTTTTAGGGTTAGTGTTAGGGTTAGGGTTAGGTTAGAAAAAAAAGAATATGTACGAATTTCATGAAATGCTTTTGTGTGAAACGCACATGTGTTTCTCTGAAATGATACGTTCTTGTTGGAGATATGTCAGAGTATAGTTAGAAATAAGAACAGTCTTTCTTTTCTCTGTAGAAGCTTTACTTTGTAAGATAATCACGTTGTTGAAACTGTATGTATTTCTAGGGTTATGGTTATTGTTAGGGTAAAGGTTAGCATTAGGTTTAGTGTTAGCGTTAGGGTTAGGGTTAAGGTAAGCGTTAGGCTTAGGGTTAGCGTTAGGTTTTGCTCAGGTTTAGGGTTAAAATTAAGGTTAGGCTTAGCTTTAGGGTTAGTGTTAGGGTTAGGTTTAGGGTTAGTGTTAGGGTTAGGCTTAGGCTTAGGCTTATTGTTAGGTTTAGTGTAAGTGTTAGGCTTAGGTTAGGGTTAGTGTTAGGGTAGGCTTAGGTTTAGTGTTAGGGTTAGTGTTAGGGTTAGGGTTAGGGTAAGGGTTAGGCTTAGGGTAAGTGTTAGGGTTAGGCTTAGGCTTAGGGTTAGGTTTAGTGTAAGGGTTAGGCTTAGGCTTCGGGTTAGGGTTAGTGTTATGGTTAGGGTTAGGGTTAGGGTAAGGGTTAAGCTTAGGGTTAGGGTTATTCTTAGAGTAAGCGTTAGTGTTAGGGTTAGTGTTAGGGTTATGGTTAGGGTTATAAAAAAGAATATGTATGAATTTCATGAAATGCTTTTGTGTGAAACGCACATGTGTTTCTCTGAAATGATACGTTGTTGTTGGATATATGTCAAAGTATAGTTAGAAATGAGAACAGTCTTCCTTTTCTTAGTAGAAGCTTTACTTTGTAAGATAATCTTCTTGTTGAAAGTGTATGAATTTCTAGGGTTAGTGTTGGGTTAGATTTAGGGTTAGGGTAAGGGTTAGAGTTAGTGTTAGGGTTAGGGTAAATGTTAGGCTTAGGGTTTGGATTAGGGTTAGGATTAGGGTTAGGGTTAGTGTTATGTTTAGGGTTAGGGTTAGGCTTAGGGTTAGGTTAGGGTTAGTGTTAGGGTTAGGGTTAGAGTTAGAAAAAAAGAATGTATATGAATTTCATGAAATGCTTTTGTGTAAAACGCACATGTGTTTCTCTGAAATGATACGTTGTTGTTGGAGATATGTCAAAGTATAATTAGAAATGAGAACAGTCTTCCTTTTCTCTGTAGAAGCTTTACTTTGAAAGATAATCACCTTGTTTTGAAAGTGTATGGTTTTCTAGGCTTTCAGTTAGGGTTAGGGTTAGGGTTAAGGTAAGGGTTAGGCTTAGATTTAGGGTTAGGGTTAGGGTCAGGGTTATTGTTAGGCTTATGGTTAGAAAATAAAGAATATGTATGAATTTCATGAAATGTTTTTGTGTGAAACGCACAGGTGTTTCTCTGAAATGTTACGTTGTTTTTGGAGATATTTCAAAGTATATTTAGAAATGAGACCAGTCTTCCTTTTCTCTGTAGAAACTTTACTTTGAAAGATAATTACCTTGTTTTGAAAGTGTATGAATTTCTAGGGTTAGGATTAGGTTTAGGGTTAGGGTTAGGCTTAGGGTTAGGTTTAGTGTTCAGGTTAGGGTTAGGGTTAGGGTAAGGTTTAGCCTTAGTGTTATGGTTAGGTTAGGCTTAGGGTTAGGCTAGGCTTAGGTTTAGGATTAGTGTTAGGGTTAGGTTTAGAGTTAGTTTTAGGGTTAGGTTTATGTTTAGGCTTAGGCTTAGGTTTAGGTTTAGTGTAAGGGTTAGGCTTAGGCTTAGGGTTAGGTTTAGTGTTAGGGTTAGGGAGTGTCAGGGAGGGTTAGGCTTAGTGTCAGGCCAGGCTTAGGGTTAGTTTTAGGGTTAGGGTAAGTGTTAGGCTTATGGTTAGGGTTAGTGTTAGGGTTAGGTTTAGTGTTAGGTTAGGGTTAGGGTTAGTCTTAGGGTTAGGTTTAGTGTAAGGGTTAGGCTTAGGCTTAGGGTTAGGGTTAGTGTTAAGGTTAGGGTTAGAAAAAAGAATATGTATGAATTTCATGATATGCTTTTGTATGAAACACACACGTGTTTCTCTGAAATGATACATTGTTGTTGGAGATATGTCCAAATATAGTTAGAAATGATAACAGTCATCCTTTCCTCTGTAGAAGCTTTACTTTGTAAGATAATCACCTTGTTGAAACTGTATGTATTTCTAGGGTTAGGGTTAGGGTTACGGTAAGGGTTAGCATTAGGTTTAATGTTAGGTTTAGGGTTAGGGTAAGGGTTAGGCGTAGGGTTAAGTTTAGGTTTAGGCTTATGGTTAGTGTTAGTGTTAAGAGAGGTTAGCGATAGGTTCAGGGTTTAGTGTTAGGGTTAGGGTTAGGCCAGCTTTAGGCTTAGGCTTACGTTTAGGTTTTGGCTTTAGGGTTAGGCTAGGCTTATGGTTAGTGTTAGAGTTAGTGTTAGCTTTAGGGTTAGGCTTATGGTTAGGCTTAGGGTTAGTTTTAGGTTTAGGGTTAGGGTTAGGGTTAGGGTTAGAAAAAAAGAATATGTATGAATATTATGAAATGCTTTTGTCTGAAACGCACATATGTTTCTCTGAAATGATACGTTGTTGTTGGAGATATTTCAAAGTGTAATTAGAAATGAGAACAGTCTTCCTTTTCTCTGTAGAAGCTTTACTTTGAAAGATAATCACCTTGTTTTGACAGTTTATGAATTTCTAGTCTTTATGTAAGGGTTAGGGTTAGGGTTTGTGTTAGGTTTAGGGTAAGGTTTAGGCTTAGGGTTAGGGTTAGGGTTACTTTTAGGGTTAGTGTTAGGGTTAGGGTTAGGGTTAGAAAAAAAGAATATGTACGAATTTCATGAAATGCTTTTGTGTGAAACGCACATGTGTTTCTCTGAAATGATACGTTCTTGTTGGAGATATGTCAGAGTATAGTTAGAAATAAGAACAGTCTTTCTTTTCTCTGTAGAAGCTTTACTTTGTAAGATAATCACGTTGTTGAAACTGTATGTATTTCTAGGGTTATGGTTATTGTTAGGGTAAAGGTTAGCATTAGGTTTAGTGTTAGCGTTAGGGTTAGGGTTAAGGTAAGCGTTAGGCTTAGGGTTAGCGTTAGGTTTTGCTCAGGTTTAGGGTTAAAATTAAGGTTAGGCTTAGCTTTAGGCTAGTGTTAGGGTTAGGTTTAGGGTTAGTGTTAGGTTAGGCTTAGGCTTAGGCTTATTGTTAGGTTTAGTGTAAGTGTTAGGCTTAGGTTAGGGTTAGTGTTAGGGTAGGCTTAGGTTTAGTGTTAGGGTTAGTGTTAGGGTTAGGGTTAGGGTAAGGGTTAGGCTTAGGGTAAGTGTTAGGTTAGGCTTAGGCTTAGGGTTAGGTTTAGTGTAAGGGTTAGGCTTAGGCTTCGGGTTAGGGTTAGTGTTATGGTTAGGGTTAGGGTTAGGGTAAGGGTTAAGCTTAGGGTTAGGGTTATTCTTAGAGTAAGCGTTAGTGTTAGGGTTAGTGTTAGGGTTATGGTTAGGGTTATAAAAAGAATATGTATGAATTTCATGAAATGCTTTTGTGTGAAACGCACATGTGTTTCTCTGAAATGATACGTTGTTGTTGGATATATGTCAAAGTATAGTTAGAAATGAGAACAGTCTTCCTTTTCTTAGTAGAAGCTTTACTTTGTAAGATAATCTTCTTGTTGAAAGTGTATGAATTTCTAGGGTTAGTGTTGGGTTAGATTTAGGGTTAGGGTAAGGGTTAGAGTTAGTGTTAGGGTTAGGGTAAATGTTAGGCTTAGGGTTTGGATTAGGGTTAGGATTAGGGTTAGGGTTAGTGTTATGTTTAGGGTTAGGGTTAGGCTTAGGGTTAGGTTAGGGTTAGTGTTAGGGTTAGGGTTAGAGTTAGAAAAAAGAATGTATATGAATTTCATGAAATGCTTTTGTGTAAAACGCACATGTGTTTCTCTGAAATGATACGTTGTTGTTGGAGATATGTCAAAGTATAATTAGAAATGAGAACAGTCTTCCTTTTCTCTGTAGAAGCTTTACTTTGAAAGATAATCACCTTGTTTTGAAAGTGTATGGTTTTCTAGGCTTTCAGTTAGGGTTAGGGTTAGGGTTAAGGTAAGGGTTAGGCTTAGATTTAGGGTTAGGGTTAGGGTCAGGGTTATTGTTAGGCTTATGGTTAGAAAATAAAGAATATGTATGAATTTCATGAAATGTTTTTGTGTGAAACGCACAGGTGTTTCTCTGAAATGTTACGTTGTTTTTGGAGATATTTCAAAGTATATTTAGAAATGAGACCAGTCTTCCTTTTCTCTGTAGAAACTTTACTTTGAAAGATAATTACCTTGTTTTGAAAGTGTATGAATTTCTAGGGTTAGGATTAGGTTTAGGGTTAGAGTTAGGCTTAGGGTTAGGTTTAGTGTTCAGGTTAGGGTTAGGGTTAGGGTAAGGTTTAGCCTTAGTGTTATGGTTAGGTTAGGCTTAGGGTTAGGGTTAGGCTTAGGTTTAGGATTAGTGTTAGGGTTAGGTTTAGAGTTAGTTTTAGGGTTAGGTTTATGTTTAGGCTTAGGCTTAGGTTTAGGTTTAGTGTAAGGGTTAGGCTTAGGCTTAGGGTTAGGTTTAGTGTTAGGGTTAGGGGTAGTGTTAGGGTAAGGGTTAGGCTTAGTGCCAGGCCTAGGCTTAGGTTAGTTTTAAGGTTAGGCCAGTAAGTGTTAGGCTTATGGTTAGGGTTAGTGTTAGGGTTAGGTTTAGTGTTAGGGTTAGGGTTAGTCTTAGGGTTAGGTTTAGTGTAAGGGTTAGGCTTAGGCTTAGGGTTAGGGTTAGTGTTAAGGTTAGGGTTAGAAAAAAAGAATATGTATGAATTTCATGATATGCTTTTGTATGAAACACACACGTGTTTCTCTGAAATGATACATTGTTGTTGGAGATATGTCCAAATATAGTTAGAAATGATAACAGTCATCCTTTTCTCTGTAGAAGCTTTACTTTGTAAGATAATCACCTTGTTGAAACTGTATGTATTTCTAGGGTTAGGGTTAGGGTTACGGTAAGGGTTAGCATTAGGTTTAATGTTAGGTTTAGGGTTAGGGTAAGGGTTAGGCGTAGGGTTAAGTTTAGGTTTAGGCTTATGGTTAGTGTTAGGGTTAAAGTTAGGGTTAGCGATAGGTTCAGGGTTAGTGTTAGGGTTAGGGTTAGGCTTAGGGTTAGGCTTCAGGCTTCACGCTTAGGTTTTGGTTTAGGGTTAGGGTTAGGCTTATGGTTAGTGTTAGAGTTAGTGTTAGCTTTAGGGTTAGGCTTATGGTTAGGCTTAGGGTTAGTTTTAGGTTTAGGGTTAGGGTTAGGGTTAGGGTTAGAAAAAAGAATATGTATGAATATTATGAAATGCTTTTGTCTGAAACGCACATATGTTTCTCTGAAATGATACGTTGTTGTTGGAGATATTTCAAAGTGTAATTAGAAATGAGAACAGTCTTCCTTTCTCTGTAGAAGCTTTACTTTGAAAGATAATCACCTTGTTTTGACAGTTTATGAATTTCTAGTCTTTATGTAAGGGTTAGGGTTAGGGTTTGTGTTAGGTTTAGGGTAAGGTTTAGGCTTAGGGTTAGGGTTAGGGTTACTTTTAGGGTTAGTGTTAGGGTTAGGGTTAGAAAAAAAGAATATGTACGAATTTCATGAAATGCTTTTGTGTGAAACGCACATGTGTTTCTCTGAAATGATACGTTCTTGTTGGAGATATGTCAGAGTATAGTTAGAAATAAGAACAGTCTTTCTTTTCTCTGTAGAAGCTTTACTTTGTAAGATAATCACGTTGTTGAAACTGTATGTATTTCTAGGGTTATGGTTATTGTTAGGGTAAAGGTTAGCATTAGGTTTAGTGTTAGCGTTAGGGTTAGGGTTAAGGTAAGCGTTAGGCTTAGGGTTAGCGTTAGGTTTTGCTCAGGTTTAGGGTTAAAATTAAGGTTAGGCTTAGCTTTAGGCTTAGTGTTAGGCTTAGGTTTAGGGTTAGTGTTAGGCCAGGTTAGGCTTAGGCTTAGGCTTATTGCCAGGCCTAGTGCAAGTGTTAGGCTTAGGCTAGGCTAGTGCCAGGGAGGCTTAGGCTTAGTGCTAGGCTAGTGCTAGGCCAGGGTAAGGGTTAGGCTTAGGCAAGTGTTAGGGTTAGGCTTAGGCTTAGGGTTAGGCTTAGTGTAAGGGTTAGGCTTAGGCTTCGGGTTAGGGTTAGTGTTATGGTTAGGGTTAGGGTTAGGGTAAGGGTTAAGCTTAGGGTTAGGCTTATTCTTAGAGTAAGCGTTAGTGTTAGGGTTAGTGTTAGGGTTATGGTTAGGGTTATAAAAAAGAATATGTATGAATTTCATGAAATGCTTTTGTGTGAAACGCACATGTGTTTCTCTGAAATGATACGTTGTTGTTGGATATATGTCAAAGTATAGTTAGAAATGAGAACAGTCTTCCTTTTCTTAGTAGAAGCTTTACTTTGTAAGATAATCTTCTTGTTGAAAGTGTATGAATTTCTAGGGTTAGTGTTGGGTTAGATTTAGGGTTAGGGTAAGGGTTAGAGTTAGTGTTAGGGTTAGGGTAAATGTTAGGCTTAGGGTTTGGATTAGGGTTAGGATTAGGGTTAGGGTTAGTGTTATGTTTAGGGTTAGGGTTAGGCTTAGGGTTAGGTTAGGGTTAGTGTTAGGGTTAGGGTTAGAGTTAGAAAAAAGAATGTATATGAATTTCATGAAATGCTTTGTGTAAAACGCACATGTGTTTCTCTGAAATGATACGTTGTTGTTGGAGATATGTCAAAGTATAATTAGAAATGAGAACAGTCTTCCTTTTCTCTGTAGAAGCTTTACTTTGAAAGATAATCACCTTGTTTTGAAAGTGTATGGTTTTCTAGGCTTTACTAGTTAGGGTTAGGTTAGGGTTAAGGTAAGGGTTAGGCTTAGATTTAGGGTTAGGGTTAGGGTCAGGGTTATTGTTAGGCTTATGGTTAGAAAATAAAGAATATGTATGAATTTCATGAAATGTTTTTGTGTGAAACGCACAGGTGTTTCTCTGAAATGTTACGTTGTTTTTGGAGATATTTCAAAGTATATTTAGAAATGAGACCAGTCTTCCTTTTCTCTGTAGAAACTTTACTTTGAAAGATAATTACCTTGTTTTGAAAGTGTATGAATTTCTAGGGTTAGGATTAGGTTTAGGGTTAGAGTTAGGCTTAGGGTTAGGTTTAGTGTTCAGGTTAGGGTTAGGGTTAGGGTAAGGTTTAGCCTTAGTGTTATGGTTAGGCTAGGCCTAGGGTTAGGCTAGGCTTAGGCCAGGATTAGTGCTAGGCCAGGTTTAGAGTTAGCCTTAGGCTAGGCTTATGCCTAGGCTTCAGGCTTAGGCCTAGGCTTAGTGCAAGGCCAGGCTTAGGCTTAGGCCAGGCCTAGTGCCAGGCCAGGGCAGTGTTAGGCAAGGCCAGGCTTAGTGTTAGGGTTAGGCTTAGGGTTAGTTTTAGGGTTAGGGTAAGTGTTAGGCTTATGGTTAGGGTAGTGTTAGGGTTAGGTTTAGTGTTAGGGTTAGGGTTAGTCTTAGGGTTAGGTTTAGTGTAAGGGTTAGGCTTAGGCTTAGGGTTAGGGTTAGTGTTAAGGTTAGGGTTAGAAAAAAAGAATATGTATGAATTTCATGATATGCTTTTGTATGAAACACACACGTGTTTCTCTGAAATGATACATTGTTGTTGGAGATATGTCCAAATATAGTTAGAAATGATAACAGTCATCCTTTTCTCTGTAGAAGCTTTACTTTGTAAGATAATCACCTTGTTGAAACTGTATGTATTTCTAGGGTTAGGGTTAGGGTTACGGTAAGGGTTAGCATTAGGTTTAATGTTAGGTTTAGGGTTAGGGTAAGGGTTAGGCGTAGGGTTAAGTTTAGGTTTAGGCTTATGGTTAGTGTTAGGCTAGGGTTAGCAGCCATAGGTTCAGGAGTGTTAGTGTTAGGGTTAGGGCTAGGTTAGCTTTTAGGCTTAGGCTTACACGTTTAGGTTTTGGTTTAGGTTAGGCCAGGCTTATGGTTAGTGTTAGAGTTAGTGTTAGCTTTAGGGTTAGGCTTATGGTTAGGCTTAGGGTTAGTTTTAGGTTTAGGGTTAGGGTTAGGGTTAGAAAAAAAGAATATGTATGAATATTATGAAATGCTTTTGTCTGAAACGCACATATGTTTCTCTGAAATGATACGTTGTTGTTGGAGATATTTCAAAGTGTAATTAGAAATGAGAACAGTCTTCCTTTTCTCTGTAGAAGCTTTACTTTGAAAGATAATCACCTTGTTTTGACAGTTTATGAATTTCTAGTCTTTATGTAAGGGTTAGGGTTAGGGTTTGTGTTAGGTTTAGGGTAAGGTTTAGGCTTAGGGTTAGGGTTAGGGTTACTTTTAGGGTTAGTGTTAGGGTTAGGGTTAGGGTTAGAAAAAAAAGAATATGTACGAATTTCATGAAATGCTTTTGTGTGAAACGCACATGTGTTTCTCTGAAATGATACGTTCTTGTTGGAGATATGTCAGAGTATAGTTAGAAATAAGAACAGTCTTTCTTTTCTCTGTAGAAGCTTTACTTTGTAAGATAATCACGTTGTTGAAACTGTATGTATTTCTAGGGTTATGGTTATTGTTAGGGTAAAGGTTAGCATTAGGTTTAGTGTTAGCGTTAGGGTTAGGGTTAAGGTGAGCGCTAGGCTTAGGGTTAGCGTTAGGCCTTTGCTCCAGGCTTAGGTTAAAACTAAGGTTAGGCTTAGCTTTAGGCTAGTGTTAGGGCTAGGCTTAGGTTAGTGCTAGGCTAGGCTTAGGCTTAGGCTTATTGTTAGGCCTAGTGCAAGTGTTAGGCTTAGGTTAGGGTTAGTGCTAGGGTAGGCTTAGGCCTAGTGTTAGGCCAGTGCTAGGCTAGGGTTAGGCTAAGGGTTAGGCTTAGGGTAAGTGTTAGGGCTAGGCTTAGGCTTAGGCCAGGGTTTAGTGTAAGGGCTAGGCTTAGGCCTCGGCCAGGGTTAGTGTTATGGTTAGGGTTAGGGTTAGGCTAAGGGTTAAGCTTAGGGTTAGGGTTATTCTTAGAGTAAGCCGCTAGTGTTAGGGTTAGTGTTAGGGTTATGGTTAGGGTTATAAAAAAGAATATGTATGAATTTCATGAAATGCTTTTGTGTGAAACGCACATGTGTTTCTCTGAAATGATACGTTGTTGTTGGATATATGTCAAAGTATAGTTAGAAATGAGAACAGTCTTCCTTTCTTAGTAGAAGCTTTACTTTGTAAGATAATCTTCTTGTTGAAAGTGTATGAATTTCTAGGGTTAGTGTTGGGTTAGATTTAGGGTTAGGGTAAGGGTTAGAGTTAGTGTTAGGGTTAGGGTAAATGTTAGGCTTAGGGTTTGGATTAGGGTTAGGATTAGGTTAGGGTTAGTGTTATGTTTAGGGTTAGGTTAGGCTTAGGGTTAGGTTAGGGTTAGTGTTAGGGTTAGGGTTAGAGTTAGAAAAAAGAATGTATATGAATTTCATGAAATGCTTTTGTGTAAAACGCACATGTGTTTCTCTGAAATGATACGTTGTTGTTGGAGATATGTCAAAGTATAATTAGAAATGAGAACAGTCTTCCTTTTCTCTGTAGAAGCTTTACTTTGAAAGATAATCACCTTGTTTTGAAAGTGTATGGTTTTCTAGGCTTACAGTTAGGTTAGGGTTAGGTTAAGGTAAGGGTTAGGCTTAGATTTAGGGTTAGGGTTAGGGTCAGGTTATTGTTAGGCTTATGGTTAGAAAATAAAGAATATGTATGAATTTCATGAAATGTTTTTGTGTGAAACGCACAGGTGTTTCTCTGAAATGTTACGTTGTTTTTGGAGATATTTCAAAGTATATTTAGAAATGAGACCAGTCTTCCTTTTCTCTGTAGAAACTTTACTTTGAAAGATAATTACCTTGTTTTGAAAGTGTATGAATTTCTAGGGTTAGGATTAGGTTTAGGGTTAGGGTTAGGCTTAGGGTTAGGTTTAGTGTTCAGGTTAGGGTTAGGGTTAGGGTAAGGTTTAGCCTTAGTGTTATGGTTAGGTTAGGCTTAGGGCTAGGGTTAGGCTTAGGCTTAGGATTAGTGTTAGGCTAGGCTTAGAGTTAGTCTCAGGGTTAGGCCTATGTTTAGGCTTCAGGCTTAGGGCCTAGGCCTAGTGCAAGGGCCAGGCCTAGGCTTCAGGCTAGGTCTAGTGTCAGGCTAGGGGTAGTGTTAGGCAGGGTTAGGCTTAGTGCTAGGGTTAGGCTTAGGTTAGTTTTAGGGTTAGGGTAAGTGTTAGGCTTATGGTTAGGGTTAGTGTTAGGGTTAGGTTTAGTGTTAGTGTTAGGCTAGGGTTAGGCTTAGGGTTAGGTTTAGTGTAAGGGGTTAGGCTTAGGATTAGGTTAGGGTTAGTGTTAAGGTTAGGGTTAGAAAAAGAATATGTATGAATTTCATGATATGCTTTTGTATGAAACACACACGTGTTTCTCTGAAATGATACATTGTTGTTGGAGATATGTCCAAGTATAGTTAGAAATGATAAAAGTCATCCTTTTCTCTGTAGAAGCTTTACTTTGTAAGATAATCACCTTGTTGAAACTGTATGTATTTCTAGGGTTATGGTTAGGGTTACGGTAAGGGTTAGTTTTAGGTTTAGGGTTAGGGTTAGGGTTAGGGTTAGAAAAAAAGAATATGTATGAATATTATGTAATGCTTTTGTGTGAAACGAACATGTGTTTCTCTGAAATGATACGTTGTTGTTGGAGATATATCAAAGTGTAATTAGAAATGAGAACAGTCTTTTATGTAAGGGTTAGGATTAGGGTTTGTGTTAGGTTTAGGTTAAGGTTTAGGCTTATGCTTAGGGTTAGGGTTACTCTTAAGGTTAGTGTTAAGGATAGGGTTAGGATTAGAAAAAAAGAATATGTACGGATTTCATGAAATGCTTTTGTGTGAAACACACATGTGTTTCTCTGTCATGATACGCTCTTGTTGGAGATATGTCAGAGTATATTTAGAATTGAGAACAGTCTTCCTTTCTCTGTAGAAGCTTTACTTTGTAAGATAATCACCTTGTTGAAACTGTATGTATTTCTAGGGTTATGGTTTTGTGTTAGGTTAGGTAAGGGTTAGCATTAGGTTTAGGGTTATGTAAGGTTAGGGTTAGGGGTTAGGGTTAGAAAAAGTATGCTAGGTACGAATTTATAAAAAATTTTTAAGGTTGAAACGATTAAGGGTTTCTCTGAAATGATACGTTTTTGTTGGTATGTTTAGAGTATAGGGTTAGAAATAAGAAATATCTCTTTTCTTTCTCTGTAGTGTTTACTTTGTAAGATAATCACGCTATTAAACTGTATGCATTTCTAGGGTTATGTTGGAGTGTTAGGCAAAGGCTTAGTATTAGGTTTAGTGTAGTGCTGTAGGGTTAAACACAGCTGATTTAGGCTAGCTTAGCCTTGGCTCAGGCTTAGGTTAAAATTCACATAGGTTTATTTAGGGTTAGTGTTAGGGGCTAGGCTTAGGGTTAGGGTTAGGGGTTAAATGAGTTTAAACACCATAACATATGTTAGTTAGGATAGGGTTAGGCATAGGGAAATTTAGTCTGCGCCGCCAGTTGAGTACTTAGTCTTGCGGTAAGGTTAGGGTCATGAGGGCTGCCAGGCTGAACCAATTGAAATATCAGCGTATGGTCAGGTCAGGTCTGGTTAAATAGTGTTATGGTTGAGGTTAGGTTTGCAGGCGCTCACACTTTTAGAGATAGGCCTTAGAGCGTTAGTGTTAGGGTTAGTGTTAGGTTATGGTTACGGTCACAAAAAAGTACTATGTATGAATTTCATGACATGCTTTTGTGTGAAACTGCAAGTGTTTCTCTGAAAAATGATACTGTTGTTGTTGGATATATGTCAAAGTATAGTTAGAAATGAGAACAGTCTTCCTTTTCTTAGTAGAAGCTTTACTTTGTAAGATAATCTCTTGTTGAAAGTGTATGAATTTCTAGGGTGAGTGTTGGCAGGTTAGGGGTTAGAGGGTTAGGGTAAGGGTTAGAGTTAGTGTTGGTTTTAGGGTGGGTAAATGTTAGGCTAGGTTTGATTAGGTTAGGATTTAGGGTTAGTGTTAGTGTTAGGTTTAGGGTTAGGGTTAGGCTTAGGGTACGGTTAGGTTCAGTGTTAGGGTTAGGGTTGTTGAGTTGGAAAAAAAGAATGTATGTGAATTTCATGAAATGCTTTTTTGTGTAAAACGCACATGTGTTTCTCTGAAATGATACAGTTGTTGTTGGAGATAGGTCAAAGTATAATTAGAAAACAGAACAGTCTTCCCTTTTCTCTGTGAAAGCTTTACTTTGAAAGATAACCTCACCTTGTTTTAAAGTGCAATTATGGTTTTCTAGGCTTCTTCAGTGTAGGGTTAGGCAGTTAGAGTTAAGGCAGGAATAGGCTCCTAGGATTTAGGGTTAGGGTTAGAGTCAGGGTTATTGTTAGGCTTATGGTTAGAAAATAAAGAATATGTATGAATTTATGAAATGTTTTGTGTGAAACGCACTAGGTGTTTCTCTGAAATGTTACGTTGTTTTGGAGATATTTCGTGTTATTATCGTAAAATGAGATCTCATCTTCCTTTTCTCTGTAGAAACTTTACTTTGAAAGATAATTAACTTTGTTTGAGAGTGGCGAATTTCTAGGGTTAGGATTAGGTTTAGGGTGAGTAGGGCTTAGGGTCGGAGTTTAGTGTTCAGGTTAGGGTTAGGGTTAGGGCAAGGTCGAAATTCAGTGCCACAGAAGAAGAATGAGTCAGGTTAGGCTTCAGCCTCCAGGGTTAGCGCTAGGCCAGGCCTTTAGACAGCTCCGAGGGCTAGGCCTGCATGCCCAGGCCTTGGTTTCAGGCCTAGGCCTCAGTGCAGGGCTGAGGGCCTAGGCCGATAACAGCCTAGTGGTTGGGTTAGGGAGTGTTAGGGTAAGGGTTAGGCTTAGTGTTAGGGGTTAGGCTTAGGCCAGCCTTAGTGTTAGGGTAAGGGTGTTAGGCTTACGGTTTAGGTTAGTGTTAGGTTGTGGCTTAGTGTTAGGTTAGGGTAGGCTTGAGGCAGGGTTAGGTTTGAGGGAGGTTAGGCTAGGCCCAGGCTAGGCGATACTAAGGTTAAGGTTAGAAAAAAAATAGTATGAATTTCATGATGCTTTTGTACAAAACATACGTGCCTCTCTGGAAATGATACTGTTGTTGGAGATATGTCCAAATATGATTAGAAATGATAACAGTCATCCTTTCTCTGTAGAAGCTTACTTGTAAGATAATCACTTGTTGAAACTGTATGTATTTCTAGGGTTAGGGTTAGGCTAGGGTTACTAAGGGTTAGCATTAGGT